>JASAND010010170.1:0-12997 GCA_030248195.1 Trissonchulus latispiculum
ACATATGACAACCTCTAAAACCCGATAGATTCAAGTTTTGCATAAAATAATTAACATTGCATTGTTAGTGCAAACGGTCAACGTAAATCAGTTATATGTATAGTCATCTGTAACTTTTGATAGAAACCACGTACAAAAGAGATATGCACATAACTTTAAAGCTCGCTTTGTGCTCTTTCACGTGGATATATAAAGCTTAAATAAAACATTGATTATTTGCGTGCGCACAAAGCCACAATGGTAGCTAGCCAATTTTGAACTCTGTGACACTAAAATTTTGCGAAAAGGATAGCTTGCCAACCAGACTTGATGTACCCAATGTTTCGTCGAGATTGCTTCATCCATGCAAAAATAACGTAGGAAATCCTTAAATGGCAGCACTATTCTTCAGGTCAAGCGGTAGTGAAACTAAGGATGTGGGGGTAATTGCCTGCAAATTTAAAGTTTTCTGAGCATGTAAATAAAATTGCGAAAAGTGGTTTTCAATTTATTAATCTAATCTCCAGAAACTTTCGATCTCGATCAGTAGATTTGTTGGCAAGATTGTATGTGGTGTATGTGAGATCTAAACTGGAGTATGCCTGTAAAGTCTGGTGCTCTTTTCGGCTAAAAGATATTGAGATGTTGGAAAGAGCTCATTAAGACTGTTTCGACTAGACTACGCAAGGTTTTTCAAATCTTTCCTACACTGAGCGTCTCGAAAAATTTCAATTTTCAACATTTTGAAACGGATCTGATTATGGCTTTCAAAACAAATAGGGAACAATAAGTTTAGATTCGAACGAATTTTTTATTTATAATAAAGAAAACGCAACGAGAAGCCAAGTGATGTTAACTTAGAAATTAGAAAACACTTTTCAAGCGAGAGGATGGTGAAATATTGGAACAGTCTGCCACAACAGACTGTTACTGTCTATGTCGCTGTTCAAGAGCCGTATAGCAAACTTAAACTTTAGCACTAGTCCTGGAGGCCGGCCAATTAGTCGAAAATAGGCCCAGCCCGGCCACCGTTTGCCAAAACTAGTGAAGTGTGGCAAATTTGCGTTATATTTGGTAAACTTTATGCTTTTTATAAGTTTTTTTTATAATAATGTTTATAGCTGCAATATTGCTTTTGGCTGGCAATAATAGCATTCTTAAACTGGCATATCGGAAATGCGCAAACATATCGTAAATAACACGCATACATATTATATATTCTATTCCGAAGGTTTCTGTTGAATAATGCTGAGCTAACTTTATGCCAAAACTGTGTTCATGGAAGGTAGCTCTTCCGCTCACCTAAAATGTACATCCTTGAGTGTAAAAATATGGATCTGAGCGAAGTAGTGGATTAGATCTGCTGTGGCTGATTATACATTATTTTCTCAAATTGTGCTTTTTCAAAGCATAGATGGAGTTGACCTGGCTTAGTAACAGCCAAAAATTAATTTGGTATTGCATTTAAGTTTAAATTATATATAAAGTTAATGGTGTGTTTTTGTAATTTTGTTTTTGGTTAGCTTGCAGAAATCTGTGTGCAGTGGGGGACGTGACATTCAGAGCAGTCGTGGCATCCATAGACCATAGTTTCCTTTGAGGGGGGGGGGGCACCCCCCCAAAATTTTTGTCCAGATTTCCCCCCCCCCCCCGCCAGATTTTTTGACTTACCCTCCCCTAACTTCTGGCTACCCTCCCCCGAACCCCCCCAACAATTTTTGGACCCAAAAAGTTAGTTAAATTTGGTCGAAAAATGGTCATTTTTTGAAAAATTTTTCTAAAATTTTGACCTAAAACCGCTGTAAAACGGTGCAAAAACGCCTAAAACGTTAAGAACAAACCTTATTTTTGATGAAAAAAGGGCTAAATTACAGAAAATTTTGCATTTTTTGGCCATTTTTCGAAGTTTCTGAGGTCCGAATTCTGGGGGGGAGGGTCGGGGGGGGTACCCCCATCACATTTCGGAGGTCGGCAGGCCTCATACTTTTCCTACTTTTTTCCTACTTTTTCCTCATTCCTACTTTTTTCCTACTTTTTGCTGAAAATTCCTACTTTTTCCTACTTTTTTTGAACAGATCAGACAAATTTTCAAAGTGTCCTTAACGTTACTTACTTATATACTTTAAATTACTGGATTTCAAAAAATTTTCTCAGTTCGGCGCTATTATTTCTTCTTAGACTAGGCAATCACATGTTTGTTTCCACGATTCTACCTGTTTATGGGAACGGCCAATCCGTAAAGTCTGACCCGAAATATGGATAATGAAATTTTCTTTATTATATATCTCACAAACGTTTCAAAATAGCTACAGCTGTACCATAAGGTGTTCATTTTCTGAGCCGGAATTATGAAATTTTTCTTTTCTTGAAAAATCTAGTTTTGAAATTTCCCATGTGATTTCAAAGAATGCCGCTTTTATATATATGTCCAGAAAGATGGTGAATGCTACCAACTACATTTTTTTCAGGAAATTTTCCCCCTGACCGAAAGTTCTACACACCAAATTTCAACTTTGGCTGAAACTTCGATTTTCAAATTCTTTGATCTTAGCCGCTGTGTCGAATTTGGCTGGTTATTACTCTCGACTCGTTCAGTGGAAAACGTTTCGATTCGATTTTCAGGACCGCCTAGGCGTCCGGTTTCCGCTGATGTTATATGTGGTATTTCAAAATTTGAAAGTTGATTTTTTCCAAAATTATATACCACTTTTTGACCCAAAATTTCGGCAAACCGAATCCAACAAATGTGAGTATATAAAAATAATCATAGAGGTCATCAGAACTGAATTCAACGGTATAAAGTTTTCGTGGCTACGACTCAGGGTTTTTTGTGTAAATACTGTGTATTTACACAAAAAAAATAAATTTACACAGTGAAAAACTAATTTACACAACAAAATACACAGCCAAATTTTCGAAAATTTTTACAAAAAGTGCTCTGAAAAAATAGTTTTCAAGTCTTTAAGTTTTAAAAAAGCTCTAGCTTTAAGTTTTTAAGTTTTAAAAAAGCTCTAGCTTTTAACTGGGGGCTGCCGCCCCCAGGCCCCGCCTGTTTTTAATAGTTTAGAATGGTTTTCTGCATTTCTGCATCAACATGGCTATGGGTGTTTTATTCTCCTAAGTCCTAATGCTTCTACTTATACAGTTGCGTATAATTTATTTTCGTACTGCGTGCAAATATTCGTAAATAGTATTTAACTATACGTTTTCTGATGCTAGTATTATTCAATATGATTTCTTGTATATCTCTTGTATATATAATAATAAAAGCAGTCAGAGCCTAAAAATAGTTGCCATACAACCCAAGAAATATTCAATACGAAAGCTAAAGGAATACAACTTTTCAATGTTGTTTCTGCCGTTAATTTAAAAAATTTCTCAACTTCTGGGGGGGCTCTGCCCCCCAGACCCTTCTCCGTTGTTTTGGGTAAGGATCTATTGTATATATAATTGGTGTGTCTGTACTATATGGAGCCGTCCCCAGTAGCAGTTAAAGCATCGAACCTTAGTAAATCGGCCCCCCCCCCACTAAAAATGCCAGTAGTATGGGTGTCTACAGAGACCCTATCGAGCACCGTGCCAGCTAAATATATACTCAACGAAATTGTTGGAATCAGTACGACGAGCACTACAAGTCGCAAAAAGTATATTGGTCAAAATTTCCAACTTTGAAATTTTCGCTTCCGGGCAAGTTCGTTTTCCCGTGAAAGTTACGCTCGGAAAAGTGCCATTTTCTGAACGTAATACCCGAAAGTGAACCTTTTTGATAGTTTTTCGCTGCCCGGCCCGGCCAAAGTGACCTCACGGCTATTTTGGCCAAAAAACGCCAATCTCGTGTCAGCGCTACAAGGCTAAGGGGACAAGCTAGAGACAAGTGGATTGTTGCATAAGAAACTCTGGGTTGGATATGGATACCATGGAAGGGATAGCGAGGGAGATTTTCGATATCTAACCAGGATCGTTCAGGCGTCCGGCCCAAAGTTGGTTCGGCCAAATAGCCATTTTCAGAAAACTAAGTCCCTACTCTACAGGAAATATAGGCCTAAATAAGCTGTTTTGGCCATATAGTAGTGGGACGCATATATATAAGGGTTATCGGGGTCGCTGAACACGATGAGCATAGCCGCGGTGCGGTGCTGCTATCGTGCTGCACTGTTATGCAGTTATGCACATACGTATAGATTACTAATATCCCGAACGTAGGCGCAAAAATGTTTAAAATTGAATTCAGACACAAGCTCTGCAGGGGAAATTCAAAAATTAAAAAAATTAAAAATAAAAGTCCCTCCCCTCCTGGCTTTTTCCTAGGCAAAAATTGCTGGGGGGTCCCCCCAGATCTTGGGGGGGGCTCGAATTTCTGGGGGGAGAAAAAGTTTCCAAAAATTGTCTAAAAATAGCTATTTTTTGCTGCTGAGTTAAAAATTGACTATTTTTAACTTAAATTTAAGCTTAAAATAGCTAAAAATGCTTCCCCCTGATGTTCTGGGGGGATGGCCCGAATCCTGGGGGGACGACCCAAGTCTGGGGGGGGACGAATTTCTGGGAGCCCTCCAGTCCCCCTGTAGGAAAAAGCCAGCCCTCCGGTACAAGAATATTTCTCTTGGGGGGCAATGTCACAAAACCCCCTGGATACGCCAGTGCCTCAAATTAAATTAAAATTTATTTCCATACCGTCATTTTTACGTATTAGAGTGCGTACCTCGCAAGATTTGTCTGCAAAAATTCCTACCTTTTTCGGAAAATTCCTACTTTTATTCCTACTTTTTCCTACTTTTTTACAAAATATTCCTACATTTTTTACTACTTTTTTGATTTTGGGTAGTATGAGGCCTGGGTCGGCCAAGATTTACCCCTCCCCCAGACCCAAAGTTCCAGGGAAACTATGGTGGCATCACACGTCATCAGTCTTTGTATGCATAGGTGTACCACCTGTTTGGGTTGGGGGGGGGAGTAGAAGGTCCAAATTTGGCTCGGGGGACCCCACCCAAATCCGAAATTTGGGGGAGGGGGACCCCCCTAAACTGTACCCAAGTTTTTTGGCTAAAAATGCTCCTTTTTTGATGTACAGTATATACATAAAGCATACTCAAAAGCTTCTGTCGATAGTTTTCGTATGCGAAAATAGGGCTTGAAAATTGACAAATTTGTGCTAAAATATGCCTAAATTAGCCCAGATTGTGGTTTATAATTGCGTATGTTACCTTTTAATTGCTATAAATAACCATCTTTAGCTCTTTATATGCGATTTATAGCCATTTTTTCGAATTTTTTTCCAAACTTTTCAGAAATTGCAAAAAATTTTTTCAAAAATTTTGCATTTTTTACCTGGTTTTGACCCAATTTTAGGGGGGCGGGGGGAGGGGGATTTGAGCTCGGCTTGGGGGGGGGGGGGAGTAGTTGAGGTCGGGTAGGGGGGGGGGGGTCTGACCTCTCTGTGGGGGGGGGTCTCACAGGGGGCAAACTGTAGCCTGGTTCACCTATGTTTGTATGTGTGTTGATCCATAGGTGTACCACCTGTTTGGTTTGGGGGGGGGGGAGTAAAAAGTCCAAATCTGGCTTGGGGGGGTCTAAAAAATGGGAAATTTTTGAAAAAACTAGCCAAACTGTACCCAATTTTTTCAGCTATAAATGGCCCTTTTTGACATAAAATCAACGATTTTCGACGTAAAAGTACTCAAAAACTACTCGTATAGCGTTTTACAACCTATTTTTTAGCGTTTTAAACTATATATTTCCAGCCAATTTTTTCAGAAAATTTTTGAAAAAAATTTGGACTTTTTTGAAAATGTTTGCAAAATTTACCCTAAAAATACTCAAAATAAATTTTCGCGCCTTCGCCTCCAGTTGGGGGGGGCGTCCCCCTCCAAAACGTTTTGGGGGAGGATTGAAAAAAGGGCTGGGGGGCTACAACCTTACACGTACACCTATATATGGGTATATACCTTTGAAAGCTAAAATTAGTCCAACTACGCGACTTTTGCCTTTTTAGCGGAAAACAAGCTTTGTTAGCAAAAAACAACCGAATGTTTTTAGCAAAAGTATTAACGTTTCTATATCGTTTTTGCAAAACAGATGCTTAAGTGAGAAAACTGAAAAAATTCCACGAAATCGGAACATTTTTGAAAATTGTAGTAGTTTCAATTAGTCTATATGTTTATACCAGTGCATATATATATATATGTACAAGGGCGCCGCAGGCATAGGTGACAACGGGGATTTGAGTTGGGAGCCCTCCCCCGAAATTTTGGGGGCGGGCCCCTTTGGACCTCCCCCAATCGCAACCCCCCTGCCTCATGGTTTTTTATTTAGGCCATAGCTAAGGCCATGGCCTAAATTTTAGAGCCGATGGCCGAAAGAATTGTGGCCGTTGAGGCCATCTGGCCTAAATTCTTCGAGAAAACTCAGTGAAACTTATTGATCTTTAACTGAAAACAGTGGTTTATGTTTCTAACAAATGGGTTTTACTTCCTAAAAATTTCTAGACTGCTTTCTAGTGACGGCCTCTATGTATTTGTACTTACTTACTGCGTAATAAGTTCAAGTTTTGATCTCGTCACAATAATGCAAACAACTGCGCACAACCTAAAAATTAGCAATATAACATATATATATGGCCTAAATTTTTTTGGAAGATGGCCTAAAAAATTTTGGTCGTTGAGGCCATTTGGCCTGAAGGTAGGCAACGAAATAAAAAACCCTGCCCAGCCTCCTCCCAAAATTAATTCTATTTTTATGCCAAAAAATAGCGTTTTCAGCCATTGCTAATGCCAAAGAACATCCAACCATGAAATAATTTTAACATTAACTCCAAAATAAGGTCAATATTCAGTTGGAAAGTCCATGAAACTGTTAGAAACGTGCTTTTCTCGCAATGATGAACACTTTAACACAAAAATTTAGATTTTCGTGAAACATTTTGCAAATTTTATCCTAAACGCACCCAAGTTTTGGCTAATTCTTCGCTCCTTTATCGTGGCTTCCCCTCGGCCCTTCCCGATTGAGGGGAGGAGCCGGGGGCCCGAAGCAGGTTTTTTATTTCATTGCCGACCCTTAGGCCAAATGGCCTCAACGACCAAAACTTTTTTAGACCATCTTCCAAAAAGTTTAGGCCATCTATTACGTATATTATATGATACTAATTTTTAGCATGTTGTGACGAAATCAAAACGTGAATGATTATTGGTAAGTACAAATACAGAACGTAACTAGCTGGCGCAGTCCAGACGTTTTTAAGAAGCAAAAATCTTTTATTAGAAATATATACCACAATTTTTACCTAAAAATAAAAAATGACTGAGTTTTTGTCGAAAAATTTAGGCCAGATGGCCTCAACGGCCACAATTCTTCAGGCTATCGGCTCTAAAATTTAGGCCATGGCCTTAGCTTATGGCCTATAAGTAAAAAACCGTGCCCCTAAGTTTTTGGGGGTGGTTTGGAAAAATGGCTGGAGGGGGGTTTGACCCATCAAACCTCCCCCCATGACACCTATGGCCGCAGGCGGCAAATTTTAGCAAAATTCTAAATAAGTAATAGAATACGACTTCATTTTCAGCAAATGATTATCAGCTGAAAAATTGCGGCAAAGGAAACGGGCCCTCGACCGCATAGGATAGGGCAGATAGCCCCCCCCCTGGATCATACGTAGTTTCACTAGTGAGAGGATGGGGGTATCCCCTTCCCCGACACCCCTTCCCCAACATTTTCGACCAACTTTACCTCTCCCAGATTTTTGACTTCGCCTCCCCCACGCCAGGTCCCCCTCCCCGAATCCCCCAGCACTTTTTGGGGCCAAAAAAGCGTTAAAATGCAGACAATTTTGCATTTGTAGACTATTTTTGGATTTGCTGAGGTCCTACCTGGGGAGAGTTTGGTGGGGGGTGCCCATCACATTTTGGTGGGTGGACCACAAAATTGCCAAGGTTTACCCTTCCCCAACCAATATTTGCGATGAAACTATGCCCTGGATCCGCCACTGCTTTAGCGTCAAATATACACTATGGTTGTTTATGAACATTTCAATTTTATATTTTAAGGTTAACGTTGATTTCATAATGGTGGCTCCTCATCCAAATGCCGTGATTCTACCCCCTCCCATGAGAGTTTCTCCCTTTATTCGAGTAAGTCATATATCCTTATATTTTAAATCTCTGTCTCACGGTTTTTTTTGGGCAGAATTGGGGGCATTTGCCCACTCGGCCAAAAGTTTGCCCACTCAAACTTAAATTTGCCCAGCAGTTTGCCCACTGAAAAATTGGACCACAGGGGTAAAAGAAGTGTACATTTCTATTACGGTTTTATTGCTAATTTTCAAAAAATGTTCAATTTTTCTGGATTGGAACTTGATTAGCTTTACTTCACTTCACTTACTGTATTGTCTATTTCTAAATATTGTCTATTTCTAAATAATATGTCTCCTCGAAATGTTGCAAAATTTGTATTTATAAACCCTGTATTGTATAAAAACTAAGATTGCTTAAGGCACAACTAACGAAAACGACCGCCAATTCGATGGTATAGAATAAATCACGTCATTAATTAAAGCAAAGTTAAACTTAAGGTTAAAAATCGCTTAGCAAAATTTTGTAATTTTGTCCACCGATCTCTAAATTTGCCCACTCAATCCTAAGTTTGTCCACTAAAATGCCCACTGGCCGTTTTGAAAAAACCCGCTCTGTTTAAACTACGTACGTATCGCCACTTTTCTATATTTCAGCACTGCAAGACTTATCTTGTGATACCTACGTATTCGTACAATTGCTGTAGACCACTTTCAACGAGATGACTTGTTATTCTATTACGTAGGTCAAGTTTTATTGGGAGGGAAATTTTCTAGTACGTGTATATAAAAATTTACGATTACAGGGTATTTTAATTTTTAGGGATTTTTTCCGGGTCCCCCCGGGGGCGAAGATTTTTTGCAAACATGAGCCAAAAAATGGTATTTTTTGGCGTATTTTGCATGGTGAAACGCAAGAAGTTCTCAAAAATGCCAGGATGTAAGCTAGAAATAGCTATTTGTACGAAAAAATCTCCTGCGAAGCCGGAAAATTTTTGAAAAATGGCCTATTCTTGGAAAAAGTTTGGACCTCCAAAAAATCCTGGGGGGAAGCAAAAATCCCTGGAGCGGCTGATTTCGAGGGGGGGGACGGCATTTTCGGGGGGACCCCAGCCCCCCTCCCTGTGAAAAGTGCCGTGCCGGCCGAGTGGTTAAGGCGTTCGACTTTGGATCCGATAGTCCGAGGTTCGAATCCCGCTGCCACAAGGCTTTCACAAATCCCCTTGAGCAAGGGACTAAGCACATATCGGTTCGCCGTGGGCTCCAGCCAACCCAGCTATCCATCCTTAGTTGGTCGGTAAATGGGTACCAGTTATCTGGGAAGGTAACAGGAGACCGTGTAGGGCGTCTGCCTTGAGGAGCTGGCCCCTCCCCCACGGTTGTAGTCATCATTCGAGGTGACACTCCTGGCTCAAGGGCTGTGTATCCGGGGATGAGCACCGGCACCCTAGACCCTGACAAGGGTAGGAGAATTCTCCGGGGGTTACCTTTACCTTTTTTTACCTTACCCTAGTGTATACGTACCGGTAATTTTACTTTTCTGCTAAACGCTAGCACTGAAAGAAGTTTATTGCTTAAGAGTGGGAGGTCGTTTTGGTTCAAAGTACATATATAATCACGGATTTCGCTCATTTTCACACACAATATCCCTATTATGTTCTCAGATTTCGAAATTTCTCACAGTCTGAAATTTTTCTTGATCATGTTGTGTTTCATTTCCGGGCTCCATCAGCTTAGAAAAGCTACAAGAGGGCACTTCGGCATGTACATGTATGTACAGGCATGTACTGGCCCAGCACACGTCTTTGCATAGTTTAGTCCACACGTCGGAGAATCCGGGATTGAAGTGATGTGGGGGATTGGACCCAACCGCTCGGTAGCATAATTTGAGGACTCCAGATGCTTCAGTGTTAACCCAACACAGTCGTGTTCCCGGGAGTTTGGAATCCATTTGCGCTGTTGATCAGACGGATGCCAGGGGGCACCTGTGGAAATCTCTATTTGATGGCGTACGTGTCCATCGGATTTCCCACGGAGGTGGGTCCAAGCCCCCTTTCTTGATCATCATTAACATCGATATGATGGCCGATCGAGCGGAGCGAGTCATTTGTTTGAAGATGGCATTGGAAGCAGTCTGCACAGAGGATACAGCATTGTTTACAAAAAAATAAAAAAATCATTTTTGCTGACAATTTCGCAAATGAAGCCCGATCGAAAAACTTTTGGTACGTGTGGAACGGCAGTGACCTCTCTACGTATGGTGCAAATTTCATGCCGGTAGCCGTTGTGTAGCGAGAGTAATAAAACATTTTTGTGATTTTTGTGAACGAATTCACAAAAAAATCACTTGTTCACAAAAAATCACCACCGGATCTGATCTCAGGATATAGCTAAGAAATTTTTCTTTTCATGCATAGATAGAGCATAGTCCATAGTGTCATTATGTATATAAAAAAATTTGGACCCGCCGGCTGAACTTTTGGTTCTCGGCCCCGGGACCAAAGTGGGTACCCAGGCCAATATGTTTGACCTTTATTGATATGAGGAAGCTAGGAATCCACTTATTTTGTGTTCTGTTGCTCTAGTAATCACAAAACAAGCAATTTAGTGGAGTAATTTCGCATGTGGAATGGTCACATGACTTGGCTTAGGGTCCGGTGACCTGGGTCGAGGTCACGTGACTGACCAAAAATTTTATTTCAAAGTCCGAGAAGCCTAAAAACTCGCATATATAGGTTTTTCGATGCGTAATTCAAATTTGACAGTTTTTAGGTAGCTTTTGCCCAGATAGGTGATCCTAACCACCCGCCCTGGGTAAGAGGGGTTCGGGCCGGGTCCACCGGCCGGACGGTCTGCCAGAAGGGGGTTGAGGCACCTAAAACATCATGCGCTATATAGGTTTTTCGGGTCGCTGATCTCGAATTTGGCATTAGTTTTGCCCTAGCGGTTGCCCCAGAGTCATTTTACAAAAAGTTGATAGTGATTTTTCTTTTGTGAACTTGTTCACAAAAAAATCACCCGCCAGTGGCGAAGCCAGAAGACATGGCAGGGAAATCCAATATATGGTTAGAGTTAGGACATGTCACATGGATAACAGGGTTGGGCGAGACCGAGATTTCACCGAGACCGAGACCGAGACCAGGGTACCGAGACCGAGACCGAGACCGAGACTGGCCAAGTCTCGGCTTTTGGGCGAGACCGAGACCGAGACTAGCAATTTTAAGCTTAAACTTAATTTCCACCAGTTTTTGAGGCTTAGGGTCAGTATTAAGGACTTTAACACATAAATATACGGTTTTAGCACATCGTCAGTTAATTTTCGTTACATTAATTTAAAATTTTCGCTGAAATTAGATGTTTTCAAAAAATTTCCGGTCTCGGTCCAAGACCGAGACTTTTGGGTGAGCGAGACCGAGACCGAGACTGGTCAAGTCTCGGCTTTTGGGCGAGACCGAGACCGAGACTCCCAACCCTGATGGATAATATGGGGTATATACCTGCGCAAAGTCCATAGTGAGTATATGTGTACCAGGAAATATTTCAATTTTGGTCCGGAGTTGTCCGAGGGTCGGATTTTGGGTGGGTCGACTATTTTGGGCACCCTAGTCGGAGAAGTTGGGCCTCGGCAGCCAAATTTACATGTTATGGTTGGATCTTGTGACTATTACCATGGACAAAATTTTCGGGCTGCGTCTTGTTGTTAGCCGTCTGGGTTGGTGATTATTTTTTGTGAATTTTCGGGGTGATTTTTTGTGAACACTGCTATACCTCTGGGTTTATTTTATTGGGGGGGGGTGGCGGGGGCGCCCCCCTACTTTTTGCCCCCCCCTCGAGCACCACTCGGCTCCACCCCAGTTTTTGGGCTTACCCCCCCCCCCACTCACCCTAAGGTGCCCAGAAATTGCCAAATTTTTAGGATTTTTGGTCAAAATTATCAAAATATTTCCGGCTTGGCCGGAAATTTTTAATCAAAAATCGGCTTTTTTGGTGCTAAAACTTGATTTATGAGCACTTTTAAGCATAGTTATAGCAATGTATGTGGAAAACAGGCTATTTTTGCAGCATTTTTAGCATGTTTGACCCATTTTATCCCCCCCCACTTTTCGACCTCCCCCTCCCCTGTAGTGGGGGGGGGGGCGGCGTCCCACTTATTTTTGCCTAAAATAAGCCCAGAACCTAGGAATTTCGTTGCGTCTGGTCGCATCAGTAGTCGCAGGGAAGCTTTGCATCCCCAGCTCTGTTGGGTGAGAATTCGTCGGCGATCGGCCCGTGGCTGCAAGTGCAAGTCCGGAGCTGGTATATATATAACTGCTGACCGGCTGTCGCTGATTCTCACGTACGATTTCGCTGCCAGGTACCTTATCCAGAGTTTGGATGACATTACACCTGCTTCCAGTTGCAGAGCTTAACGAGGAAATGCACTGTTCTAGCTTTCCTATTTTTGCATGTATATGTTATTATGAGGGGCAAGCGCTATTTTTACACTATCAGATCAACTGAAAACTCTGTTTACTGCAGCAAGCAAATTTAGTGTTAAAAGGCAAACATCTATGGTAAAAAATCTCCGGCGAAACCAAAAAAGGTTTGAAAATTCGGCATAATGAGCGATTTTATAGGGCAAAATTTAATACCGAAAGGAGCACCCACTTTTGGGAGGAGGCACCTCCCCATCACCAGAATAAGCCCAGTTGTAGCATAATAATATGACGTACTGATATGTATAATATTTTGTTTGTAATTTAGTTTTGCCGATACGCAGCACTCGGTCTTGGTATAGCTTGGGGAGCAATGCGATACAGTAAGTTTATGATGTCAGCAGGCCCGCTCCCAGGATTTTGAAAAGGGGGGGTCAAGGTAAAACACAACGGATGGTCTGGGGGGGCCCCAGAAGTTGAAGAATTTTTGCATTTTTGCCAAAAAACAGTGCATTGGACAGCACAAGGTAACCGAAACGCAGTTCGT
>JASAND010010172.1:0-30055 GCA_030248195.1 Trissonchulus latispiculum
TGTAGTTCTGTGCATAGCACAGTCAGAGAGGTTTTGATAAAACCTTCTCTGGCTATGTTGCAGCACAGATAGAGCCGAGCTGGCTGTCCTTCTTGGACAACCAGGCAGGAGCTCCAGGGAATAGTTCTCCCTGGGTAAGAGCGCTCACCGCGCCCATTGGCTCTCTCCTGTTCGGACTAAGACTTCGGCCTTAGTGACTGCTGGCAGGCGTTTTTCATTATTTCTTTATGATTAATGCCTTGTATCCTTCGTGGATCCGCCTGCTGGCCAGCGTTTACTTCATTTTCTTGACGTAAATGCTGTTTGTATCTCTACGGAGATCCGCTGGCCACTGCAGTCCTCTTTCTGTGCATAGCACAGTCAGAGAGGTTTTGATAAAACCTTCTCTGGCTATGTTGCAGCACAGATAGAGCCGAGCTGGCTGTCCTTCTTGGACAACCAGGCAGGAGCTCCAGGGAATAGTTCTCCCTGGGTAAGAGCGCTCACCGCGCCCATTGGCTCTCTCCTGTTCGGACTAAGGCTTCGGCCTTAGTGACTGCAGGCAGGCGTTTTTCATTATTTCTTTATGATTAATGCCTTGTATCCTTCGTGGATCCGCCTGCTGGCCAGCGTTTACTTAATTTTCTTGACGTAAACAGTTGCTTAAGTACGTATACTTATTTTGTTATCTATCAGCCATAAGCAAACAAACGCCCACCGTGGCAGATGACAAGGAATCCGATGGACATGGAACCCACCAAGTGGAGATGTCCTCACGCATCCGTCTGGTCAACGGTGCTATATGTGGTTTCATATTCTGCGGGCACGGTTGATCCTTCCCCCTTTCTGTTTTCGTTTTCGGAGCATGTGGCAAATGGATACTTCCCATCCTTAGATTATGCTACCGAGTGGGTGGAGGGCTTCTATTGTCCTATTACTGGCTTCTCTTTGTGGTCCGCCTTGTAAAAGCGTGTGCTGGGCGTTGAGGTGGAGCTCCCCATATGGACTCGCTTCGATTGCCGCCAAGGAAGAAGAAGAGATTCACCCGGTCAGGGTATTTTTAAGGGGGCGGGGCGGGCCCCCCTCAATTGACCTCCCCTCGAAAATGCCCCCCCGAAATTGTCCCCTCCCGTTATTTTTGCTTCCCCCCCCGTGATTTTTTGGAGGCCCAGCCCAAATTGTTGCCAAAAACAGGCTAATTTTTAATAAAAATTTTACGGCTTCGCCGGAGATTTTTTCGTAAAAACAGCTATTTTTAGCTTAAATCCTGGCATTTTCGTGAACTTTTTGCGTTTCACCATGCAAAATACGCCAAAAAATACGATTTTTGGCCCAGTTCTGTAAAACCCCACGAAAATTTCTTCCCCCAAAAAACCCTAAAAAATACCCTACCGGTTAAGGACTTTTCACATCATTAGCTACCGTTCTTACTTATTAATTTACAAACTCACCATTATCAAAGCTATGCTCAATCGTAAACTGAAACAATCCGTCATCAAGATCGCTACATAAACTGGGGACAATCCAAATACCAATTGTGAACACGAACAAATCTACACGCATAAGTAGCTAACCTAAATAATGTGAATTATATATATTATATATATATATATATATATATATATATATATATATATATATATACTTTACAGCATTCGGATGGAATAAGGATGACGGGCTGACGATATATAGTATAGATCAGAGTCCGGAAACATGGCGAAAGTATGATATAAATGATATGCGACATGCGTACTCTTTGCATTTCCTAAGTCGTAACACATGCTACCTCAACTTTTAGGTCAAATTACTCAACAACCATAAAACTTCCCACTTTCACTTCATCTACTCGTTAAAATATTGGGACCGTTTGAGGACATTAAAATAAGTAAAAATCAGCGAGATCGGAGAAACTAGAAAAAATTACGAAAACAAGTAGGCCCCAAAAGGGCATTATTCCTTTACTGAGCCGTTAAAAACTACAGGTTGAGAGTCAACTACTTTCTGTACTTTGTGCTCGAAGCCAGGCAGTTCAGGAATAAATCAACTATGATACGTCTAAACTTAGTCGCTTTGGGTTAGGCACTCCAAACGAGAATAGGTCTCTGCAACATGGGTGATTGGGCCTACCGTACTGAACAGGGGATGCTCTACCAGCAAAGTATGAATATGAATGAGCTACTTTCGTCAATTTTTTTTACTCATCACAGGAGAAACTGCGCATTCTGGTCGGATTCTTCTTACTAAATGCAGTGAAGAGAAGTCTGTATGTCTGTCTGCTGCTTTTTCACGAATGCGTTGCGTAGACAAGTGTTCTTCAATTAGCTATGGCATATTACCCTCTCCTATGACGTGTTACATGCAACTCTCGCTTCTTTTGCCAAGAATTTTTTAAATATATACATAAATAAATTTAACTAAAAGTCTGGGAACAAATTTAATAAATATGTATCTAAACTAAATAAATAAATCCGTAATCACAGTTGGCATGTAAAAACCTGCAAACATGAGGACAATCAGGTCTTTTGGAATTTAGACAATTATGACAGTGTAGAATATAGGAAATATCTGTGTTAAGCCTAAGTATACGGTAGATGAGTTTGAATCTAAACCGAAATATTTCATGAATAATCAAGATAAAATTATCATTAGCTAATTTCGTGGCTCAAATATGACTCATAATTGTGAACTGGTTCAACATGGCGGAACGCTATCAGTTGGGGTGATAGTAGAGTCGTGGGTAGGTCGTGTGTGGAGTGAATCATTTCTGCCATTTTGTAGGTGTTGGTTCTGTTGGAGTACCTCTGTAATTTTGAGTTGAATTCTTATTTGGAATTATGTTCCGCGTGCTTTGATATGTGAATAAATAACTTTGTTAGCATAGGAGTTTCTTTTATGTTTCCGAGCGAGCCTAACCAGCCCTAAAAAACAATCAACCACAATTTCATTTGATTGAGGTCTGGACATCACACACTTTTGACGACAACTTGCTATCGAACGGTCTGACATTTCGTGAATCTAGCACCAGGGTTTCATACCCGACAACAGGAATTCTTTATTAAAACAGTTTTCTCTAAACTGGCTGTATTGCATATCCTGGCAGTTTCGCCCTGGGTCCAGTTTCATATAAAACCGCCTCGAGTTCTCGAGTTCTCAAGTTCTTGAGTAGTCTGTTTTCAGTGACAACAACCTCTTCTGTATTAAAAATTATATGTAAAATTATCTACGGAAAATTTTATGGTGATTTATTCAGTCAATTATACAAGTTATTGAAGCAGGAAGAAAAAATTCACAAATTTAGATTTTCAAAAATTTCTCGAGTAGGTCTCAAGTTGGCGAAATTTTCTCTGGTCGAAATCGACCAGAGAACTTGACTCGAGAACTTTTTCAGCGTTATTCTCAATGCGACTTGCGGATCTCAAAAACTTCCAGCGTAGTTTAGCTACTAGACTAGAGAACTCGAGAACATTTTTATGAAACTCATCCTTATAGTGTGCACCGTGTACTGCTTCCCAGCAGCACTGGTGCCTAAAAATATGCAATCGCTGCGATTGCTGACAGCCGACAGCTTAAATTTTTCTTAAACTTAAAAACTTTTCAGCTTAAATACCCCATAGCAAACCTAATTTGCATATGGTAATTTCAAAAAATGGTGCATAGCTAGGCCTATGTTGAACATAGGGATTTTTCTACAGCCATAAGGAAAATATACACAAAACATACAATGATCCCATATTAGATATTCCGGCTCTAGCCGGAATAAAAATGGAATCCCTTGTCCTAATAATATGGTAACAGCATCTGTCAGCATTATTAGAAGAACAGCAAATACGCCAAAGGTCAAAATGAAATAGGCCTCTACAAAGTTCAAAATTTTTCATTTTGGACCAAACGTGCACTTAAAAATGAAATTTCACATTTGTGAAATTTCACATTTCACTGTTCACAATTTTCTTAAAAATACTTGCGCACGGACGATTTTAGTTTTACTTTCAATTTCAGTCGGCGGACAAAATGGTTTGTTTCAGGACACCCTTTCCACCAAACGGGCTGGGGTATACTTTGTCGTACAGAGTGCACTCTCTCCACGGACAGGGAGCATCAGCGCTTTCATTCTGGTAGGAGCACCGTTGTGCAATGCAAAGATGACGAGAAGCCGAATGGCTTTCTCTTCTTCAAATTATACACGCTTGGTTTCATCTATCGAAACACACGACTTCTAAACTGGCAGTGTAAGCACAAACTGGAACCACAAAATCTTCGTAATTTGTCCATACATAAACTTCCAGCCCATCAAAAATTTACTAAACTACGAGTATGTATGCATGAAAAGTTAATAATCAATATAAAAACCAGTCACAAAAGCAAAAAGATGAAACAAGCAGGCAAGCAAAAATTCAGAGCACACCAATAAAGGTTCATCAAAAACTGGAATTAGTTTATGCCATGTACAAAGTCTAAGCTACTGCAAATATAGAAATTATGTTGAGAATTGAGCAAACATATTAAACATTAAAACAGGGAACATTAATAACAGTAAAAGCACTG
The DNA here is from genome assembly GCA_030248195.1 of Trissonchulus latispiculum. NCBI lineage: Eukaryota > Metazoa > Nematoda > Enoplea > Enoplida > Ironidae > Trissonchulus > Trissonchulus latispiculum. The sequence goes on from JASAND010010172.1 coordinate 4,525, forward strand.
GAAAATAACAAGGACATTGCAAAAACATTGGCAGACTTATATGCAAAATATTGAAGCAAAACGTTGTAGCGACTGCCTTATTAAACATCAGATAACAGCTATATTTCCAACGGATACAATTCTAATTGCTTTTCAAACTTTCTATTTCACTTTTCTACAAACGTTCCGAATGCAAAGGAAAAACGCCACTACCAAACAGATATCTGAAATTCAAAATTAAAATTGTATAATTGGTTGAGCTTGCAGCATCATTCGAAATTTCTTAGCCTGTAAATTTCAATATTACGAATTTTACTTCTAAATTCCTTACCGTTAAATAGTGTTAGTTACATAGTTATCGCGTTTCCTAAAAGGAACAGTACCTTCACTGCTAACACTACGGAAGGGCTATCGTAGTGTCTTCAATTGATGTTTAACTTTTTTCTACGTTAAACGAATACAGAATACTATAGAATATAGAATCTATTACAACAGAACAAACTGTGAGCAATCGTTCAAAATATTGAGCACAACAAAGTAGTATGAGCAATTCATTCAGATATTCAGTATGTAAAAAACATGACACGCACTTACTCCATGCAATAAAAGTAACATTTATTATTACTGTCACTCCCACATAGCAAAGGCATTTCATCCCGTAAATTGCTTGAGCTTAACAGAGTCCCAATATCGATGTCGTGTCCAATCGAATACGACATATCGTGTTCTCATTCGACTGTATGCTTATGACACAAGTTTCATTCACATTTGTTTGAACCCTCTGATTATCTGATTTAATAATAATCGAAATATCGAAATTGTGGAGCCCCATCGAAGCAAACACTCAATCAATGTAGCTAATTTTTTAGTGGCAGATTACAGGCACATTTACCTCACTGACTGTCATAGGATACTGGGAGCAAGTCGATACTAAACAATGCATAATTTTTGCTCTAACAGCATAAATATATCTGATAGTCTTATCAATTACATACTCTGGTAAGGGCCTTTCCGCACTGCTAGTTAAACTAGTTTTAAACAACTCAATCCCACGGGGTTTGATGAAGCTAACTATACAGTTCATTCTAACTTTCACGTTGGGTTAACTAATCTAAAGGTATTAATACAGTCGCAATGTCAACGAAAGGGCCCTTGGTCAATGCTTGACAATTGAGCCATATTTAACCTACACTTACACAATAATCCAATAAATTCAAAAGTTGAGCAAATCAACAAATAAACTTTCCAGTGACGTAAAAACTAAAAGCTGCACAAAAAATGTTCAACAAAAGTACCAATCCAAATTCTGAAAGAGTCCACCAGTGTCCTACGAACTACCGCTACACTAATACAGGCATCCAAATCATATATAGCTGGGCTTTAAATCTTGGATTTAGCGGCCAAAGATAAACAAGCAGTCTTCAAACGACGCACGCCTAGAAATCAAACAGACCATCTGAGACAAGTGTGCTGGTAAAAATAGTACTTCGGAATCCAATTAAAAAGAAATAAAGATCAAGTAAATTTCAAACCTTTTGATATCCAAAAACTTTTGATATCCAAACCAAATGGTTTTGCATCTATTTGAACATACTAGTCAAATGTCTGCTGAACCTTTATGAGAAAAAAGTTAGTTAGTCAGTTAGGTTTCACTTCCCGCCCGCTGAAACCAATTTCATGAAACAACAAATCGCAGCTGCCAGTTGCGGATTTGCAAGTTGCAATTAGTGTTTCATAAAATTGACAAATGCGGAGTCCGCACTTGCACTTGAACTGCAAGTCAAGTGGGTCAATTTTGCTTCTACTTGCACTTTGTACTCTCACTGGTCTTGCAAGTTTATCAAGTTCCGCAGCTTGCTTAGCTATATACTTTCCACAAGTTTGAGGAAAAGTTTTATGAAACACTTGTAGTAAGCACTTGCGTTTCAAGTTCTTGCGTTTCGTGGCGGGGGCGACTCTAAGGAGAAGATAATGTTTATGTGGCGACGGAACCCAATAAGAGTTACATAATTTTGCGTTTGCCATAATATTGCCATTCAACATAAAAGTCACTCGTTCACTTCAAATCTACTGTAAAGTAAATACTTATTGCTTTTTCTGAAGCACTTAATTTCATGGTGGTTCGAGAAATCGAGGAGGTTCTTAAAATTTCGAAAGTACTTGATCCGTAAACGTAGTTGTGAGTATTTGTTTTGTTCTGCTTTGCTAGTTCGGCCTCCAGACCCCCGCCATAACGCGTTCAGAAGTCTTCGATACAATTATTTCAAGACCAGTGCTTGGAAATATCGTTTAAAAAGACTCCAGCACGCAAACTTTTCTAGAACAGGCGAAGACGACTAAATATAGTTATGAATGCTGTAAAAAAACGTGTTAATGCCGTGAAAGAGATGAGGATTTTAGAAAAACATAAAAACACTAAAAGCATAGGTGAAATTTTGAAAAACCACAATCTTACAATTTTTGTGTAGCTGAGACACGAGGAGGGCTCCAGCCCCAAGTATCTCGAGTAACTGCGGGAAATTGAACTGTGATAAATATGCATAAACTCAAGTGTCTGACTAGAAAAGATCTTAAACACAGACATGCCATGCCAACAGTAGCATGGAGAAATTTGAGAACCTTTCTTTAGAAGGGGTTCTTGGGCGCATAAAACAATTTTTTCATCATCAAATCAATGTTCTTAATCTTAATCAATCAATGTTTTTAAATGTTTTTAAGGTTTTTTACCGGTTAAACTGGTTACATTGATGCAAATTACAAAAACCGCATATCAGTATACCTTCCACCAAGTAATCCCTTTTAATAGCAAACATGATACGAAACCATCCGGGTTCCGAGCAAGAAAGGCGACCTCCCGGAACACAGTAGACCCCGTTGTTATACAACAGCTCGAAAAAGGCATCCTCACTACCACAGATATCGCAAAACTGAAACAGTGAAAACACTAGCAGCAACAGAATCGGCAGGTGATTTCGCTGTAATCAAACTCATATTTAGCATATTTAATTTTTCCAACAGTACATAATACATAAGAATATGATAGTTAGCATACTCTATTTATTATCAGCTTGACACATCCTCTGCACGCTGACGGCTGACCCCCCCCCCTGGCAAATTGGTACTCAGTCGAAACGGGGTACGCTCACTCGTTTTATGCTTGTGTGCTCGAAAACACAAGCACTACGTGCGCTAGTTTTGTGCTTGTTTCGAGCTTTAGAACACATGCATAGCAGCCAAATTTGTTTGAAGTGAAGGGTCCAATTTGCGGGGGGGGGGGTCAGCCGACAGCGTGAAGAGGATTTGTCACGCTTATAAAACATAGAGCTGTCATACTCTTATTTGTTATGTACTCTTGATTTTTACATTCTACTTTCAGTGAGACCACGACCATCTGTTAAACTCAAATTTATCAAATCGAACACTACACAGTTAGAAACATTTCTTACTCGGCCAAAATTCGCATAAACAAAAAATCCGCAACTGGATGGCAAAAAGGGTACATTCAAATCTTTCAGCTCAGTTGTTACCAGATCAAAATGGTCTCTCAGGCGTTGTTGATTTGTTTTCAGATAGCGGTCAATCCAATCTATATATAAAGCAAAGCAAACCATCAGGTTTTAATTTCAAACGCATAAAGAGAAATTTCGTTGTCCGCTGTATACTTCAATATTGGGTCGAATGCGTCGGCGCGTTCAGAGGAAGCTTGTACTTAGGATGTCTGGGCATTATGCAAGTTTGCATATTTACAAAGAACATTTCAGACTCGAGGGGGTGCACCTCATCGGTAAATGGCGGATAGCAAAAATGCTGTCAGATATGGCGGTGAGCTGTGAAATAAACAGGTTGAATATTTGCGAAACCAAACAATGGCATCGTACCTAACTAGTTTGTGACTGCTGGGGCTTAAAATCACGCGGGTTTCCTTATAAAATACCACCTTAACAGTGATTGTGAGTATCATAACGAGGTGGGCGAGGACAATAAATGGACGCAACCAAATACCATATCTAGGATAAACTTTCAGCTTTCCGCTTTGTGCTCGAATAGTGAACTTCAGCTGGAAGCGATAATCTCCTCACCGTTTGATATCACTCTTCTTGAGCTCGACTGGCTTATTTTTAAGGTCAAAGTTATGGAGGGGGATTATGGGGGTGGCCACAGCCCCCCATCGGCGGAGGGCTCACCCAAAAGTACTTGTGATAATTGATTGCGAATTTAAAATTTTTCAATTTTTTATGTAAAAGCCGCCAAACATCATTAAAATGTGACTAATTTTAAGAGGTTATTCTTTCTCGAGACAAACTTTGAACCGTTATTACTCATTCATTAGTTGGTGTTCAGAAGCCATCTTTACACCAAAATGTAGCCTTAATATATTTTCTCTCTTTAATGAATAGAATGAAATTAATTTTTGGTGTTCGAAAAATTTTTTAACGGGTTTTTAAAGAAGTACTACATTTCAGATTTTTTGCAACTAAAACGGGTCCAAAACTAAAACGGGTGCAACTAAAATCCAGGGGAGGGGCGGAGGCGGGCGCCCCCCTCCGTCGCGATTCGAAGGTAGGAAAAATTATGGAGAGAAAGAGGAAAAAGGGCAAAAAACCAAAAAATTTCGCGCCGTCGGCGCGAATTTTTTAAATTTTTAACGGCATATTTATTGCATTTATGAAGAAAAAGCTTTGAATGCATTCGATTTTTCGGAGAAAATAGCCACTTTGGCTAAATATGTTAAGAATTTGAAAAACTTTTCTCAGTTCTTCAGTATATGAAAGAATTAAAGATCCGAAGACCAATTTTATTGCAAAAACAAAAAATTTTCAACTTCCAGGAGGCCCGCCCCCAGACACTCCCCGCTGACAAATTTTTACTGCCCCCGTCACCATATCCTGGACCCGCCAGTGCCCAGCCCGGGGTATTTTTGTGTAGAACACGTGTGCTAAGTGACGTGTGTGTGAACACCAAAGTAGGTCGCAAAACAAATCCCCTCAATCGTTGGAAAAAATTGGTCATGTTTTTGTAAAACTACATTTTGTATGGCAGCAGCCTACGGGATAGCAATTGGAAAATGATTATGCGTCAGGAAAATAATAACTGGCCTCTATGAGACATTCAAATCGACACCTTTAGTTTAATTCTACTGCTTGCGTAGCTTAAGCAGTAATGCACTATTTGAGTTCTGCAAAAATGGCGTTTGGACGCCAAAATAAGAAAGTTGGCATATATCTCACGATAGAGAGAAGCTGGAAAGTTGCTTTAAAAAAGCAAAACGTAGAGCACAGTGAGATCGTTCGAATGAATACTGTTATAACTGTGTAACGCTGTCAATCTGTCAAAATTGGCAAAACCTCTCCTGAAAGGATATGTCGAAGTTTTAAATGGGATTGCATTAGATTAAAATAACTTATTTTGGAAAGTGTCATCAAATTTCATCATGATTTGAGCCGTCAGCCAACAAAACGTGCCCAAAAGTAACCACCACCTTAAGTTAAAATAGCGAGCGAAAATTTGGTTGAAAAGCGGGTAAAACTTGTAGAATTTAGCAATTTTGGCGGTTAAGGGGAGGTAGGAATTTACGGAGCTTGTATGGGTGTTCCTCGAATGAAACGAGGCCGCCGATTGGGAAACCCCAGTAAAAATGAACCATCTACCCTCCCTTCTGTTGGTGCCCTGGGGCTTGTGACAATGAGACTTTCCATCACACAACTGAAGACCCGGATGTCTATATCCCTATGGACTTTTGTCTAGCTTTTGTTACACTAGCAGGCGCATCCTTCCACAAATAGGTCTTCACCAATTTTAGGTGCCTCCCGTCTGAGGTCGCGCCTTTCTCCAGATCCCAAAAGCAACTGGAAAATGAGTTTTGAGGTAAAAATTGAAAACAGTCGCCCCTATCAATCAGTATGAAAACAGTCGCCACTTTTCATACTTCATACTTCGAAAACCAGCATGTTATAGAACGGATCATACGGCAAGCTCGCACCCGCGTGATAAGTGAGTATTTCTAACTCTAAAATGTTTAAATGAGATATTGCCTCACAGAAACAAACTATACACCTGTATTATTGAACAAGTTCTGCACCATTCGTTGTATTAGGAGAGGTATGCAATGATATATAGACAGGACTTTCAAGGACTGTATCAGGTCTAAGTTTCTTGTAAAAATAACGGAAGCACGCAATCCTGCCAACCCAAAATCCTAAAACAGAAAAACAATTCAAAAATAACAAAATTCAAAATACATGATCAACAATTTGCACACATTTGTGTAATTTCCAACACACAATACTTTACATTATTTGCTTCAAACAGAAAGAGCTTAAACAGAAATTTACTGAAATCTCGCAACTCGTAGATTAAGAACAACGTATTACCAGATAGGACTATAACCTTGCTTAAGCCCCACATCCAGACAACCTTTTGGGGATTTGGCCATTTTATTGTGTGAAAACTTTCAAAGTGTCCATTTTCAGGATGATGCTGAGACAAACCATAAATTTCGTCCAAAATAACATACAAGCCCAGCCTAAAAACATATTATTAAACAGTTAATAGGACAGCCTAATGGATCAGAAAGCACCAGTAACCGGTACAAAACAGGGGCCAGCAGGCAGCTGAAAAATTACAATTATTGAACTTTTTTTAAATATGCGATAGGCTGTCAGTTCAAAAATATTTCAGAACTTTACAATCCATAATTTTTGAAAAAATAAAAAAGCACAATATTCGACCCACGTAAGTTTACACAGTGCTATTTCCACCAAAAAAAGTGAATTTTTCAAGCAAAGGCAGTAAGAGTCCCAATTACCGTTTATTAGCAAATTTTCATAAAATCATAGAGAAAACTACAATGCCATGTCATCATTACCGATTAGCACAATCCAATATATCAATCATATCTTTCCGTTCCAAACAGGTTCCAAGAGGATTGTTTGGATTTAGAACCACTAGACCTCTAACGCGGTTACCCTAGAAACAAAATCAACGCGCATGTAAGAAGTCAAGTGCTGTCTATACAATCAGCCAATGATAATTTCAAAAAGCAAGCTGAAAAATGCAAAAGAATCTAAAATCTTGAAAGCATTTGCGGCTGGCTACGCTCCCTCCATAAAAAGACAATTTTTTATTACCTCACTGACAGATTTCTTGTAGGATTTTTCAATTAAATCAGCACTAAGATTAAATGGCAGCCCACTGGAGCTAATATTCTAAAACAAAAGTAACAGCAAAAGCATCCGTACAATAACTATGGACAACTCATGCGCAATTCACTTGTCCTCAACTAAAGGTGTTGATTCCTTTTTAGCACGAATCGTTGGTCGACGGCGCAAATCAAGATGAAATTTGATGAAACTTTCCAAAATAGTTGTTTTGGCTTTCTCAATCTCCTAACAATCCTGTTTCAAAAATTCGACATTTCCGTTCAGGGCAGTTTTTGCCAATTTCTGACAGTTGGATAGCAGCTGTATAGTGACGACTTATATTCATTTAAAAGATTTCGTTGTGCTTCACATATTTGCTTTTTGAAGCTACTTTCCTGCTTTCATCTATCGTGAGATAGAGCCGACTTTCTGATTTTGGCCTCCAAAAATTGTCAATTTTGCAGAAATCATATAAATAGTTGTTCAGCGACGCATGCCGTAAAATTAAGCTAAAGGTATTATTTTGAAGATCTCACAGAGGCCAATTATAGGAGGCATGGTCATATTCCAAATGCTATCCCCCAAGGCTGCTATCATAAAAAATGTAGTTTTGCAAAAACACACGACCAAATTTTTTCCAGCGATTGTTTAGCATTTAGTATGCAAGCAGAAAGTGGACAGTTGTTGCTCTGTCGAGCTGGACAAGAGACTATAACGGGCAGGACGGCGAGCAATACGTTGTTAATAACCCGACACAAAGCAGTTTCGTTCAAAAGGCGTTTAATATAACTAGCTGAGATAACATGTGTTGGACTTGGGTGAAGCTGATGTGCACTCATACATATTATATATAACCTCTGGTCTGGCTAAAATGCCCGAGCCCCGAAATAACACTGCAAAACAGCAACGCCGGCAGGCTTTTTCCTACAGGGGGGGGGTGGGGGCGGCCCCCCCCAGAATTTCGTCCCCCCCCCAGACTTGGGTCGCCCCCCCCCCCAGAACCGCCGCCCCCCAGGATTCGGGCCTTCCCCCCCAGAACTGTTAAGTGCCCGGAAAAATAGGGTTTTGAGGGTAAATCTTGAAAAATTTTTCCGGCTTCGCCGGAGTTTTAGACATTTTTAAGCATTTTTTAGCTATTTTAAGCTTAAATGTAGGTTAAAAATAGTTAATATTTTAGCTCAGTAGCAAAAAATAGCTATTTTTTAAGCATTTTTCGAAAAAAATTTCTCCTCCCCCCAGGAAATCCGTGCCCCCCCCAGACCTGGGGGGGGGGGACCGCCCCCCAGACTTCCCCCCCAGAAATTTTTGCCTAGGAAAAAGCCAGGCCGGATTTTCCCTCCCATTTCTTAATGCTAAAGTAGAAGACAGACCAATGCTCAAAAGTTTTAGAAATTAACCCCTAAAATTCCGTATCTGTTTGTGAAAGTCTGTCTCAGACTTCGCTGAATAGTTGTATCATGTATAGAATTCTTGCGTCAAATAACATTAATTTAAAATACAGTGTTCGATTCCACTTTAATAGTGCATTCCGTGCTTTGGTGTAACTACCAAAGAATAAAAAATTCATAAAAGGAACTACACAAATACTTCCCATGTATTGTTTTCCAATTTCAAGTGTACCTTGCTTGTCAGTGGAATGGGATACGTTTTGACGAATGATCGTTCGTTCATATCATTCAACACTCTTGAATAATAAGGAGATGGTACAAGGACAACGTCTGAAAAATAATGAGCAGAAGAAAATCACAAATCACCATCACTTCCTAACAGTGTTTACTGTAGTGCGAGACTGGAGCGCTCTTACTAGCCCTCCCCACACTCAACCCACCTCCACCTTTTTAGGCCATTCCCCTCCATTCCGCTAGAAGTATGCAGAAATCACTGAACTTTAAGAATCACTGATCCAGATATTCAACTATCTTCAGGTCTCAATTTTGGGTTTCAAAAACAGGATTTTCAGCTTTCAATTTTAGGTCTCAGAGACAAGGTGTCCTCAGTTTTTCAATATTTAGTGGTTCCTTGATCTTTGGAGATGCTGATACCAAAATCGCTAAAATCTTAATAGTTTCTTGTGATTTTTAGCTACTGTCAAGCGCAGGACCTAGTGTAATCCACCTACTTTCAGAAATTCTACATTGACAAAAAAATTACGCAAAATCTAAATTCACGTTAGTCATCAAAACTTCCATATTGTACTAAACTCGACATGATCACAATTTGTGCATGAAAGCGTACAATCAAAACCTCCATATTGTACTAAACTCGACATGATCACAATTTGTGCATGAAAGCGTACAATCAAAACTTCCATATTGTACTAAACTCGACATGATCACAATTTGTGTATGAAAGCGTACAGTCTCCCCGCGACGTATTCTTTACAAGTTCAGTGAAGTACATTTAACTCATATTTACACGGTTCAATGCCCAGACTCCTTAGAAGCATTAAAGAAAAATCGCAATAACGGTTAGACAAGATAAAAGACTTTAGTTCCTTTCTGACGACCACAAAATGGGCAAACCTCCAGGATCAAACAGACTATGAGCAAGAGTGTCGAAGCCACTACAGGTACCGTTGGTGAGTATCAGCTAAAATTTACAAAAAGAATTGAAACCAAAAGAAAAACCTTAAAATATATACTACAGCGAAGCCACAATGTTTATGATTATATTATATACATTCTCGAAATAATTTTATTTTACTTTAATTATATAGTAGTTTTATTCACTGTGGTGAAACGCAAGAAAATAATAACGTACATCCTCAGGATCCACAGGTGTTTGGCACTTAAATCTTTGAGTAATAAACTCAGCAACGGTTTTTCGAACCCTGCAAACACAACAGCTTGTCTCTGAATAGTAGGGTTTGACAAGATCACACTTTGTAAGGCATACATACTCCAAATCTCCAATACCAACATCCAATATCCAAAATCTCCAAAACAGAAGTGCCTGGGCTTATTCTAGGTAATTTTTCGGGGACCCCTTGGGGGCGAAAATTTTCCAATTTTTTTCTAAAAACATGCTAAAAATAGCGCTATTTTTATAGTAATCGCCAAAAAAGTTTGTTTTTAGTGCAAAAATAGCGCTTAAATAGGCAAAAATCTACTAAAAATCTCCGGCGAAGCCGGAAAATTTTTGAAAATTTGGCCTTCTGAGCGATTTTTTCAGGGCAAAAGTTGGTACCAAAAGGGGCACCCACTTTTTTGGATTTGGGGGGTGGCGATTTTTGGGGGGGACGGGGACGATTTTGGGGGGGAAGGATGTTTATGGGGGGTCCACCCTCCCCCCCCCCAACTAGAATAAGCCCAGAGTGCCAACATTGGAAGTCTGTGACAAACTCGTTAAGTCCTTTGATATAACCAAGAGTTTATAATACCAAGAGTAAGACACTCAGCTCATCCTAATAGAATAAGCTTGCGAGATGCTCGGCACATTAAGGCCAAAATCTCGGGGAGGGGGGGCTTCTCAGCATGCAAGCATACAACGCTGACATTTTTTAAAAACGGGCCTTTTCGACAAATTAAATAGTATAACTTGTGCTAGGAAAATCGTACAGCATTAATTTTTATACCATTTAACATTTTAACGATATATAAATTATATATATAGTTCAGTTTAGGCAATCCCTCGTGAATTAAGCAACAACGTAAGGCATTTCTAAGAAATGATGGAATTCCCAGAATTTTCGTGGCAAGGATGCCTTATTGCTGGTTTTGTAAGAGATTACCTAAACCGCTCTATATATATATATATATATATATATATATATATGTATAATTTTTATATCGTTAAAAAGATCTCGTTCTATGCAACAGAATCATATAAAAATTAATGCTGTACGATTTTCCTACCACAAGTTATTCTATTTAACTTGTCGAAAAGGCCCGTTTTTAAAAAATGTCAGCGTTGTATGTTTACACGCTGAGAAGCCCCCCCACGAGATTTCGACCTTAATGTTTCGAGCATCTCGCAAGCTTATTCTATTGGGAAGAGCTGAGTGTCTTACTCTTGGTATTATAAACTCTTGATATAACGTATAACCACGTTAGCTTGTGTCTCAACAGGCTCACACCAATGTCAGATCCCGAGGAATATTCTCAGCCAAAATAAGTGAATGGCAGGGAAAGTGGATAACTGGGATGGAGCCGCCCCTCTGCCACTGTCTGTGAGTGGAGGTACGTCAAAAGTGAGAGGTACAAAAGGTACGGAAAAAATCATCAATTATAAAAATAGCAAAATGGCGTATATTCACTTACGAAGGATCTCCCCAATCATCAAAATAATGCAACATTTCATGGTCGAAATTAGTTACGTTTGGTTTATTTAGCTGAAAAATAAATTTCTTTAGGATAAAGACTATCACTGCAATATTCAATGCTCATTACACCAATTATGTAGGGGCGCGATAGCATATTATATACTTTTTCATGCTCCAGAGGAGCATTTTTATTTCTTGTATCATTGTGCACCCCCAAATCTCTCATCTGTCAAATCTCTAGAGAAAACAGCTTATTCTGAACAGATTTTAGTCTAAATGTGACAATGCCGTTGGAATTATGTATCTAATTTTGCTACGCCATAAAACTAGCAGTTGGAATTAAAATAAACGATGAATGATACAAGCATTTACAGATGAGTTAAAAATGTACTATATACCTGTTCCACAAGTTCTTGTTCACATACATAATTTTCAGCGGTCCCCAAGTTTACGTAACCCTAAACACAGAAATCTAATCAAAGAAAACACTGGAACTATACGAAACTATATATATACTACTGGCATTTTTAGTGGGGGGGGGGTGTGGGGGCCCCCTTCCACTTTTCGGAGCCCCCCCACACTTTTCGGCAAGCCCCCACCCACTTTTTTGGGGGTCGCCCAAAAGTGTCAAAAAATTAGGTTTTTGAGGTCAAATTTTCAAAAATTTTCTCAATTTTTAGCTAATTTATGAACTTATACGCTCATTTTAAGCTTAAAAACAGCGATTTTTTGTGTTTTTACCTTAAAATGCTAATTTTTTTGCTAAAAATTTCGGTATATTTTACCTTTGGCTCGCCCCCCCACTTCCCCCTCCCTAGGCGGGGGCGAAGCCCCCCCCCCCCCACTTTCAAAACCCTAAAAAAATGTCAGTACTACAACTAGCAAAACTTGACCGATTGAGCTAAATTTTGATATGGGTATGCTTCACCAAAGTTAACTTTTCGGTTTGCAAGGGAGAATCAAAAGAAAAGCTTCATGATAGTTTTCAGCCAACGTTAAAAGGATGTGAGTTCATTTTGTGGTAACTAAACGTTGTATCCAGTGGACCGCAGTTCCGTGTTTTAGGGCTTAGGACTGATCAAAATCTAAGACAAAATTTCCATTCGTTTTGGTCCGCCTTGCTAATACCGTTGAATTTCAGAAATCAGTCAAACTCAGCATGGTCGAAAACAAAACCACACAAACTTTTATACTAATTGGCTGAGTTTTGCAATTTGTAAAACAGACTGGAGTTTTACATATGATCCAATATCCAGTCAACATAGTGAAGACTTCTCTCATTAAATAAACTTATGCCCATTGCCTACGATATTTAGTTGCATTCGAACAAAACATACCTGCGGATTTGAAGCGGAGTACGTATTAGCTCGTACTGCGCGCATATAAACTCCTAGAAAATCATACTGATCCGCAGTAATTCTGCCTCTCTCCGATAAAGCAGGATAAATCTGACTTTTATGAGGACCTTCCATTCTAAACAGGTGAGAATATACGTAATTAGGCCAACTAAATAAAATTAACCTGTACAACTATCACTATCAAGTCTCAGTGAACAGCTCCCTGAAATCTCCACTTTCTGACTAGCCTTCCGAAAATCAATAAAAAGAATAAGAAGAAGAAGGAGAATCCGCAATGCAGATGCGGAAAACCTCAGAAACGAGATCATTTAGGAAATCCCAATAGGGCCAAATGTGCACCAAAAACCGTTTAAAACTTTGTTACTTTATTGTTAACATTTAACATATGTAGTAAAAGTAAAGATACAAGTAGTAGGCATGTATAGTGCCTACTTTATTATGACTTTATTATTAATAGCAAACTGAAAACTCTATGAGTAATGAATGACGTAGTGGACAGAACTCAGTAGTATAAACTGTGATGCGAACGCTTTCAAGGCATGGAAAATAAACTAGACTTAATATGTTATCTTTTAATATTTAGATTAGAGCAACCTGCGTAACGAGTATAGAAGGAAACTGAACTGAAAATACATCTTCTGCAAGAGGAAACTGGCACCAAATTAAATGCTTCAAGTTAACCTTGCAATAATTAACCAACGCTTAAATTGTACGAAAATAGGAATTACAATTTTGTAATGGTATACAGAATGTAGACAAAACATATTGTGTGCGCAAAACTGTATCAATGCTGTGATTAACATGTCTTAACAATGGCATAACCCTAAGGCGATGACAAATACAGAAAAACCCGGTTTAATTTTGATAAAATATTTTAGAATGTAAGTAGCACAACCCCAAAACAAGAATGAACAGCCAATACAAGGCTTCCAAAAATTAAACACTGTCACACTGTGTGTGCTGTATTTTCTAAGCCAGCTTACAAAAACCGATTTGGACAAAAATCTTTAAGCATTGACAATCACAATTCTTCTGCAACCAAATGTGTAATACGCAATTATACACAGCAATAGACAATTCCCAATTAACTGAGACATTTATAGTTGAGCCGGCGGGTATATCCGTTTTTCAGTTTTCCCTTGTTTGATCAACAATTGCCCGCCCACCCACGCAGTCTTAATAAAGAAGCATCCACCATAAATGCCTGTGTCCATAGGTGTTATGAAACGGAATGCATAATTTATGTGGATTTCTTTATTTAAAAATTCTGTTTCTGACCCATGTAATTAAACATATTTGAAGAAAAACTGCTTTGAAAACATGCAATTCCGCTACAAGATGATTCCTCTTCTCTTCAGTGGATTGTGTAACAGCGCCCCAGCCACAACACGCGAGTGTTCCCCCGTTTGGTGGGGGGGGGGAGCCAAAAAAGTCCCTGATTGGTGGGGGAGGAATGCTAAAGCAGGTCCAGTTTGATGGGCGACAGCAAACAGCCATCACACAGCAGAAACCCCTCCCCCATATTGTGGGGGCGGCAGCAGAGGATCACGGCAGATTCAGCTGATTTCCAAAATGGGTCCCAGCCCAGTTGGGTGGGGAGCCAAAATAGGTACCCGTTTCGTGTTGCCGACAACAAAATCTGATACAATTACTTGTATCCTGTCTTGGCGACCTTCCCCCCAAGGCGGCAATAATCCAAGTAATCCACAGTATGCGGCATCCACTATTTGAACTAGCTACTGTATTCTAATCTTCAAGAAGTGGAAGTTGTCTATATCTCGTTATTCAAGGACAATGTTGTGCTGGCTTAACCATTGTGGTTTGGGAAGGACTCTCTCACTGCTCTCCTTGCAAATGAAAATAATCTGAATCTGCTGGCAAGTAGCACGCATAAATGGTAAAATCCTTAGGATTATATCTTCTAGGAATAATTTACCTGCTGCAGTAGTAGGTAAAGGTAAGGTAAAGGACCCCCGGAGTAACTCCTATCCTCATGCGAAAATATACAGGGCGTCGGTGCTCATCCCCGATTACAAGCCACTTGAGCCAGGAGTGCCACTGTGGAGGAGGGGCCAGCTCCTCAGGGCAGATGCCTACACAGTCTCCTGTTACCTTCCCACATAAGTGGTACCTATTTACCGAACAATTAAGGATGGATAGCTGGGTTGGCTAGAGCCCACGGCGAACCGATATGTGCTTAGTCTCTTGCTCAAGAGGATTTGTGAAACCCTTGTGGCAGCGGGGATTCAAACCTCGGACTATCGGATCCGAAGTCGAACGCCTTAACCACTCAGCCGGCACGGCACACTGCTGCAGTTGTGCAGGAGCAGGTTCAAGCATTGCATTGTTTAAGACATTACCTGTCTTTGTGAATCTTTTTCTCCCCGTCTTTCCTATATTTTTCCTCTTTCAATGAATTGAATTGAACTGAACCCTCACCAACATACTGTCAACACGGTACACATGTACTCCGTCATATCTTTACCTTGAAACAGGACCATCCCAACGAGAGAGAAGCATCTTATCAAAGCATCGGATGATTGGGCTGGACCCTTGCTAAGGTTAAGATTCCACATTATGTGCTTTCAGTTCCTTTAGGTATATATCTGTTAACGAGGCCATGAAGAACAAGGACCATCTAGTATGCATGTCTGTATTTTGGCCTCACGTACGTTAAGTGTGCTGATACTTCTTCAATTCAAAAACACTGTCAATTGATATCAATGGAAATCTTTACAAAGCATCAAACTAACTCATCCCAAATCCTACTACAGCTTTAGGATACAAAGCGTAAAGCCATAGATAAACTACCGGATTATGATTTACTTTAAAAAGGTTAAAACACGATAAGGTACATAGGAATAACATTAAATAAATATATATGTATCATCCATCAACTGAAAAGATTATGCAAGCAATGCAGAACACTAAGGAACAATATCATCAAATGTTCTATCCAGACAGATATCAATCAGGTTTTCACTTATTTTGTGACAGATGTGTCATCCGGGGGCGTACTGTGAATTGACCTGGGATAGTTCCCCAAAATCAAAACGATTTCTTCTTTGCAATTTCAGAACAGTTTTCAACATTTGTGGCTCTTATCCTTCCCCGACAAAGTTACTGATGTATAACTGCATTCCTTAAACAAAATTCATGGTGATTGTTTGGTATGCGCACACCTTACAAAATTTTCAAGTTTCTCAAAACCATCTACTTTGGTATGCGCACACCTTACAAATTAGAGGGCATACGGTAAAATGCATCTACTTCGGTATCGCACACCTTACAAAATTACAATTTTTCCCAAAACCATCTACTTTGGTATGCGCACACCTTACAAGACAGTTCTCTACTGTATATTTCCTATTATTTTCTGGTCACTTTTCAAACATTTCTTGTTTATTGTAGTTCACAAGTTTCACAATTATTTTAAATTATCAAATTCAAAGCACTTAAAAACTGAACATTATAAAAAATTTTAAAGTCATGAAGTTATGAGTTATAAGAGTTATAAGTTATAAAGTTATATTTACGTTAGGGGAAACGAAAAAGTTTTTGTCTTCGAGACTCAAAGCTCTAACCTTTTGAACGTTGAATCGAAAAACGGATTTCAGATTCGTGTTCTGAGACCAAAACATCTAAATACAACTTTTCAGCAAAATCAACGACAGCAAATTTTTCTGTCCCCTTGGTCCGCCCTTACGAGTCGAAAAAATCTAATTTCTCGAAACCGAAAAATTAGAAAATCCAGTGGCATTTGAAGGCAGCTTTGTCAAAAACATACCCTTATTAGATGACTTTATAATTTTTTATAATGTTCAGTTTTTAAGTGCTTTGAATTTGGTAATTTAAAATAATTGTGAAACTTGTGAACTACAATAAACAAGAAATGCTTGAAAAGTGGCCAGAAAATAATAGGAAATATGCAGTAGAGAACTGTTTTGTAAGGTGTGCGCATGCCAAAGTAGATGGTTTTGGGAAAAATTGTAATTTTGTAAGGTGTGCGCATACCGAAGTAGATGCATTTTACCGTATGCCCTCTAATTTGTAAGGTGTGCGCATACCAAAGTAGATGGTTTTGAGAAACTTGAAAATTTTGTAAGGTGTGCGCATACCAAACAATCACCAAATTCATTGAATCCATAGCCAAGCCGACTGAACAGAAAGTAGTCACAACAATAGTAATTCTCAGTTATTATGAAATTGATGAATCAACCAAGCAGGTACCAAGAAGACAACAGAAAATAGTGTATGCTGGAAGGACATTGTTTTATTTTATTTTTATTTTCTCATACTCAGTGGATGGGCATTGTATTTCAGACAACCGCGCATTTTCCACTTTCCTCCAGACAACACTTTCTAAATGTGGCAACAATTTAGGGATGCACCGGGGCCTGGCCCCGGCCACGGTACCGACCGGGGCCAAAAATCAGCAAAATTTTGTAAATTTTTGACTTTTGACCAAAATTTTGAATTTTCGAAAGTCAAAAAGTGTTACAAATCGTTTGTTTTCCCGCCGATATGAATGAAACAACGATAGTAACGTTTGTATATCAAAAATTATTGCAAAATTTAAATTTTCCAGGAAACTTTTGAAAATTTTCGATTTGGACCCCCAAGGTCCCGGCCCCGGTGCATCTCTAGGCAACATGTTGAAAAAACTGACAGTAGGCCTTTCAGGCTGACGCTTTCACTAGATACACTCAGTTATATATCAAAAATATGTTCAGAAACCCTGGCCTACAAGCAGGCAAAAGTTCGCAATGCACAAGCAACGTCACAACAAGCAAATTATATATACGTGTATACAGGAACAAGTACACGTTCATAATTAAAACCACTGACTTGATAAAACAAAAACTACAAGTAACAGAAGGTAATATACATCAACTACTAACGCACAAGGTCATTGATATTAGTACTCAAATTTCAAAAAATTTCACGACTGGACTATTCCAAAAAAATACGTACCTATATTTATCATGTAGCGTAAAGTTTTTAGCAGTTTTTAAAACAAAACCCACATTTTGAGAAACATAAACAGTACACGTATAGTTTTGCTAGCGAAGGTAATTTATACTGTACTACCTCCGATATATACCATTACCATCGGTTTGAAACAAAATATATCAGACTATATACTGTTTGACCTATCTTAGTACTACTATATGTAAATAAACGAACATAAATACAGCTTTGTCCATATGCAGAATTATGCGCCATAATAAAATGATTCAACAGCGAATGCAGCACCGATTCTAGTTCATTTATTTCATTCGAATGCGAGTGTGTCGCTTGTCAAGACTAGAGTACAAAAATCTGTAGGAAACACTATCAAAAGGATATATTATTTATATATACGTACGCATACACAAGGAAAGCAGAAAGAACAGGTAACGAAGAAGACTCAAACCCTAATACACGTATATGTAGCTGCTACGTATATAATCAGGATGTTCACCTGGCTTGCTTTTAGGCGATTCTTATGGGAATTGGGAGAGCTTCGTGAGGCCCAAATTGCGAAGTTTTACGTTTTATGTGTAAAACGTTTTAAAATTTGTGTAAAAATTGCCAAACATTTAGATGTATGTTAAGCTTAAATAGCAGAAATTTTTTTAAAATCCGAGAGAGTGGGAAATTTTGAAAATTAGGCAATTTTTTACTAACTTATGGGGAAGTAGGAATTATTGGGAGCTCGCCGAGGAGAACCCAATAAAATTGTATCTGGTTGCTTCGAGGTAACGCAAAAATGGGAAGTATTCGACACTGGGTTTACTTTAGTGGAAGGCGGGGGCGGGGTGCGCCCCCCCACTCGGCCCCACCCCACTTTTTGGGCTTCCCCCACACTATAAGATGCCCAGAAAATGCCAAATTTTAAGGATTTTCGATCAAGTTTTCTAAAAGTTTTCTGGCTTCGCTGGAATTTTTTTGACAAAATAGTCTATTTTGGTTCTAAAACCTAAATTTTTAAGCAATTTTTAGCTTAGTCATAGCAGTACATAAAACAGGCTGTTTTACTGTATTTTTAACATTTTATCCCCCCACTAGTGTGGGGAGCTCCCCCCTACTTTTTCGCCTAAAATAAAACCAGGGACATGTTCCTATAAGGTAAATTAAATCTAAAAGAGTGTTTCCTAATGATCAAACAAATAAGATAAAATTTTAAAAGAAATACTGTATGCCTCCGCCAGGTGCCAACGTATGCAAGCTGAGACATATTATACTGAAACATAAAAAGGTTGAAAGTTTTCCAGAAGCTACTACAAGCATAAATGCACGAGGAACAATCATGGAGAAAGTACAACCATCGATGGTCGTGTCAAGCAATCAATATGTTTAACAATACGACTTTACAGGTAATACATAATAAGCACAAAGAAAGACAAAAGCTGAACAGATGCAAGCAAACTGGAATTAGAAGCAATCAAAATGTTTTCTTGTGAATAGCTCGAGCTCCTTCGTCTTCGAATTCCTTTTTGGATACCCACATTCTTCTAAAAGTGTCCAATGAGGCCAGAATAGATCCACCAATCCAAGTGGAATAGATGCGCTCTTGAGGGGCAGAAATTCTAATTTTCACATCCTTTGGAGCCAATCGCTTAACCTCACTCAGTAGACGATCACCAAATCCCTGGAACAGGGTGGATCCACCGGACAGCACTATGTTAGAATAGAGAACCTTTCGCAAATCCATGTCCGACTTTTGGACAGCATAAGTGAGACACTCATGGATGCCCTCACATTCCTCGCCAATCAAGTCTGGTCGAAACAGCACCTCCGGCGCACGATACCTGGACGGTCCCACAATCATGGAGGAGCCATCTGGCAAACCGTACTGGATCTTTTCCGTTTCCACCGATTCTTCACGGGTCGGATTTGTGGACAGATAGCAAATCTTCTCCTTGATCGTACGAACAATCTCAAACTCTGCAGATCGATGAAAATCGTAGCCTTCCTTGCGAAGCAGGAGTCGAAGATATCTGGTGACGTCCCGACCAGCCACATCAATACGCATAATGCTGTGAGGCATAGCAAATCCTTCGAAGATTGGCACACAGTGAGTAACTCCGTCCCCAGAATCAAGCACAACGCCAGTGGTTCTGCCTGTGGAATAAAGACTAAGAACAGCCTGCATGGAAATAAATAGCGCAGGAACATTGAAGGATTCAAAGAAAATCTCTGCAGCCTTCTCACGGTTGCGCATGGGATTCAGTGGGGCTTCTGTAAGCAAAACCGGATGCTCCTCTGGAAATGTTTGGAGCTGATCCTTAGAGTAAAGATAGTGCCAAATCCTTTCCATATCATTCCAATCTGTAACTATCCCATGCTCCATGGGATATCTGAAAACAAAAACAAAATCAAGCAAACATGATAATTTCAGAGACCTCCAGTTTGGGGTTAAGTCGAGCAGGTGGAAGTCCCCAATTGTGAACAATCAATCTCGAATTCATGAGTTATTGTTTAATTCTAGACTAGTCCTTTATCTTTCTATCCCTCGACAAGGGTTATTAGGGATTTGAGGGGCCAAATGCTGCTAGATATTCTACAAACGGCACACTTTTTTTCAGGACTGGACTGTATATACATAAGCTTTGGGTCTGTCTTACGAATATATAAAGAAGCAGATTTATTTTATTTATAGTGCTTCTTGACCACCAAATTTGATTATTTGTTCGATAAAGAATTATACGGCAATATTGTTGTATACGCTTAGAAACTGAGCACCTGGCTTTTCCTACAAGGGGTGGGCTGGTTCACTTCCTGTAGAATAAGGCCCGGCCCCCCAGACTTCAAAAGTCAACAGAAAAAGGATTTTTAGGGTAAATTCTGAAATCACCGCTTCACCGGATTTGTAGGTTTTTTAAAATTTTTTAGCCATGTTAAGCTTAAATTAAAGTTAAATGGCTCAATTTTTAGCTCAGCAGCAAAAAATTGCTATTTTTAAGCATTTTTTGAAAACATTCTTCGCCCCCCCTCCGAAATCGGAGCCCTCTCCAGACCTGGAAGAGGGCCCCCAAGACTTCCCCCTTCAGAAATTTTGGCCTAGGAAAAGCCAGAGTATATACGTATGTCAACATCATCTCCGGTGAAATAAATATTCAGCTAAGAATCAATTTTTCTCAGCAAAATTTGGTGTCAAAAAGCACGAAACTGTTTTTTATTTAGAATTTTTTTGAATGTTCCCTCGCAATTCTATTTTTCCGGGCACTTTTGAATGTTGGGTACGGTCCGAATCCTGGCAGAGCAATTCTTGGGGCGACCCAAGTCTTGGAAGAACCAATTGTTGGGCCACCTCATCTCCGCCCTTTAAAAAGTCATTGCGTAAATATGCGTATATAACTTTTCATGTCCAAACGGCGAGAATCTTAACTGTTAGTACAGCGCGGCGGAGAAAAAACCTAGTCCGAGATGCGGGAAAAAACCCAAAGCCAGTGTGGGTCACCCATATGAGCAAGATCGGATTTTAGTAGCCCATCTTAATGAGCGTCCAAAACTACCCTAGGGGGTGTATTATTGTAGCTCCCGCTTCCCCTCAGCAATTTTTTGGGACTGAAAATTTTGGTCCCATGTGGGTCCAGACAGGGTCAACTTTGGGGGGTCACCCTGAACTGCTGGAAAGACAGCCCACAACGGATTACAGTTTCATCACATAGGATATGCCTCGAACTTCACGATAGTGTATGCAATTTAGCTCTAGTTCCTATGGTGCTACCTGGGGGTGACCTAGACTCGGCGGGGAAAACCCATGTGCGGGAAAAAACCCAAATTTCAAAATGAAATTTTTTCTAACCATTAGCAGCAAAGGAATAATTCATGCATTTCTTAGCTCAATAGAGCCTGGTTAATGGTTAATTTGGTTCCTAATTAAATTGGTATCGATTTTACCTAGGTTCAACCGTCTACGTGTGGTCTAGGTGGCCGAAATCTGGCATGGTGCATTTTCAAGCCAAATTTTTCAATTTCGTCAAAAATCGCAAATTTTTCACTAACATAGCTCTGGTTTGGCTTTAAATGCAATAAAAACACGTTTTCTATGTAATATAGGATGCTTAAACTGCAGAAATTAAGCAAACTTCAAAAATTTCTCAATGTTTACGTGTTAAACATTCAGAAGTCAATTTGACATGAATTTTTGCAAAAATATATATTGAATATTTGACTACTGAAAATGACCCGCTCTTTCGAATGTTATAGTGAAAACTGTTGTGGCATGCTTTGGCATGTTTTCCCGCCCATGGGTTTTTTCCCACTTTGGGATTTTTCCCATCGGTTTGGTCGAAAATTTCTCACCAACCGTGCTAGAGAGGTGTTTTATGGCTCATTTTGAAGCTCTTCGCAAGGTCTCAATCAGATTTTCGATTTGTCGCTTAATAAAAAGTTCCTGCCAAAATTCGAAAATTTTGGTTTTCATTTCCTGACGCGCTATATATATATATGTATATGTACGTAACGTATATATAATTTTGTTACTTCTGCTTAGAAGATGCCAGGTTGTGCCATGGCATTTAAGAACAATATATACACCTAGGAACTAACAAAACATGTATATATACGTGCATACAACTCACTTGATATTAAGCAATCCTCTGAATTCTTCGGCCTTTGGACCAATGAACATGTCTCCTTCCAAAGCTCCAGCCATTACTCGCACATGTTTAGGACGTCCTACAAAATTTGGGAATCTGCACTTCGGAATCTGATCCCCAGCAAAGCCTGCTTTGATGACACCAGAGCCATTGTCGATGACAACAGGCTGGTTAGCAATCACATCGTAGGTACTTGTCATGATACGTACAGCTTCAGTTATGCTCCTGAAATACAAACAAAGCTAAGTTTCTCACAAAAAGTCTGTTTATAAACATTGTATATAATTAATTATACGGGACGCAAGAACGAGGTCTCTATCCACATAGTTTGCCTTCTAAGTCATTAACGTAGTCACACATTGCACAGCTGGTGGAGGACAGTGGCGGCGCCTTCCCCCCCCCTTGAAAATTTTTCAGCTGTTTATATATATATATATATATATATATATATATATATTATATATATATATGCATAATTTGAGTGTTTTTAAGAAATTGTTTTAAAAAATCTGCAAATTTTTGCTAAAAATCGAAAAAAAATTTCTAAAATTTGAGAAATTTTTTGGAAAATGAATTTTAAAATTGCTAAAATTTGGCAAAAATTTTGGATTTCCCAAAAAAAGGACGTAGGATCTTCGGGTTGGGCCCCCTTCAAAACATCCTGGCGCCGCTACTGTGAAGGGGGGACGGTCCGCAAAAATTCTCAAAAACCCTTCAAATTTTCGATTTTTTTCCATCTTTGGCCACTTTTTGGGGGAATGGCAATGGCAAAATCCGGGAATCTGGGTGGGTTGGAGCCATGGGTCGCAAACATTTGTCGTTTTGGTGGGGGGGGGGATCCAGACACACCTCAGAGGCTATGAAATTCTGGAAATTTGGTGGACGACCATAGTTTCACTTCACCGGGAATTTTGGTTGGGGGGCGGGGGGGAAGTTGGGAAATTTGGTGGTCGACCCCCGAAATGTGATTTGCCAAAAAAGGGTCGCCGGATTTTTGGGTCGGCCCCCCTTCAAAAAATCATTTTATATCTGGGCTTATTCTTCTTGGCATTCCCATAAACGACCTTCCCCCCCCCAAAATTCGTGTCCCCCCTTCCCCAAAACCAGAGACTGCTCCTTTTGGTACCAAATTTTGCCCTGCAAAATTCGATCAGAAGGCCAAATTTTCAAAAATTTTCCGGCTTCGCCGGAGACTTTTACTCAGTTTTTGCCCTTTTCAACACTACATCCTGGCTTCTTTTTACTGGGGGGGCGCCCCCCCACCTCCCCCCCCCATGAAAAGTCCCCATACCCCCCGTAACCCAAAAAATTGCCAATTTTTACCATTTTTACACTAAATTTTCGAAAAATTTTCCGGCTTCGCCGGATTTTTAACGAAATTTTCACTATTTTAGCGTAAAAACACCTAAAATTAGTCATTTTTTAGCGATTTTTGGCATTTTTTGCACAAAAAACGTAAAAAATTTTCCAAAAATATGCCCCCCATTTTTGGTGAGCCATGGGGGGGCAACTTCGAGCCCCCCCCCCATAAATTGTGGCCTAAACATAAGCCAGAAATCTGCTAATTTTGGCCTAAAAATAAGCCAGAAATCTGCTAATTTTTGCGATAAAAATCAACTTCTACACTGCATGCCAGAAAAATAGAGGTATATATTTTTAGCATATTTTTCGAAAAAGTTTCGCCCCCTCCCCAAATTCCTTGTCCCTCGGGGTTTTGGGCCCCCCCAAGAAAAAATCCCTAGAATAAGCCCAGTATATATATGGGGGGGGGGGGGTTATCGACTGGTTTGTCTAGTGGCACTCATATGTAGGCGTATATACCTTGAGAAAAAGTTGGGGGAGGGGAGGGGGTAGCCGAAATTAGGGTTGGTGGGGTCCATAGGTGTGGCTGGGCAAAAATCTGGGTGGGGTTCCGACGGAGGGTGGGAGGACCCCCCCTAAATTTTCGATTTTATGCCATTTTTGGCCACTTTTGGCCAAAAATCTGGGGGGATAGCAAAAATCTGAAAATCTGGGGGGGGGGTCGCCAAAATTTGTCATTTTGGTGGGGGGCACAGGTGGACAAGGGGGGGGGGGAACTAAGTTTTTTTTTTGGTCAAAAATAGCGTCGTTTGCAGAAATGAACAATAGTTTTGACGACGCCAAAATAAAAATGACGACAGAATGACCAAGCCAAAATGTGGCAGTAGCACTCAAATTTAACAATAATGCAAAGTTTCTATTACGTTTTAACAGTGATTTTTCAAAAAATTCTCAAATTTTGGGGGCTGCTGCCCCCAAACCCCCGCTATATATATGTGTATATATTATCTTAGTGATGTTAAGTTTCGACGATGTTTGAACAGTCAATCAGTATATCTATTATATATATATATATATATATACGAAACCATAGGCTACGAGTCTTTATGCTACATAATTCAATTGCATTTTTTGATGCAAGTTTCTCATACCAATTTTGCTGAATATTTTCTTTAAAAACTGTCTCTTCGGATTATCTCAGCTAGAATGGAATGAGAGCTTATATATACGTACGTATGTACCAGGATAGGATGTTTAAGAACGTTTATTGCATAAATGTTATAACTACTAGGGATGGATCTGGAGGGCAGCCCTGTCGTTGCGATTTGAAGGTAAGTAAAAGCAACCAGAAAAAAAACAGAAAAAAGGCATGTCAACAAAATTTCGTGAGCGTTTATATACGTACGTATATTTCCAACGTTTTTACCAGATTTTTGGATAGAAAAAGCTTAAAATGTCGTGCGAGTTTAGCAAAAATGCTTATTTTCCCTTCAAAAAGGGTAAATTTTAAAAAATTTGCTTGTTTCTGCAAAATGAAAAGAATTAAAGATTTAAAGGACGATTTCATCTAAAAAGCAAAAAATTTCTTCAACTTCTGGGGGGCCCCGCCCCCCAGACCCCCCACATTGTATCGGGTTGTTATCGTCATTGTCAGTGCTCAAAGACATGATACATATATACATAGACATCAGATATGAGTACGTAAGTTAGAATAAATATTCGCGGGACAATGCGAAATATGAAGCAACACACGCCAACAAGGTAAAAATTCAACCAAAATTACGAATATAGCCTAAAATCAAAACAAAACTGCATTTCTGCAAAACTTAATTTTTGACGTTGGACAAATAAAAATGACGCTCAGAAAATAAAAATGACGAAAATTTGACGAAATCCGATTTT
>JASAND010010175.1:0-23859 GCA_030248195.1 Trissonchulus latispiculum
TTTAAACAGTACAAGTAAAACAGACAAAATACCACTTAAAATACACACGAGTACCCCAAACTTTCCCCGTTCCTCCCAATACGATGTTAAATTTATATACATTGAATATGTACAAAAGTCACAAACAAATTACGCTCCCCAGCCAAAATCTTTGCAATCAAAGAAGTTTTAATCGTTTTCAAAGACAAAACTCCCGTTTGAAAAGAGTGAAAATGCTCGTCTTCAAAAATAAACAGTGCCTTATCCTTAGAAACGTCAGTCTTTTGGATGAGCGAAATCAAAAAGTCCGTAATAGTTTTTGATCCGAAACAACTGTTTTGTGTTCTCAAATTAAAATGACTTACCGTTACACTCCGGCAAGTAGTAGTTTCAAAAGCAGCTCTTTCAATTTTTAAGCTGTCCATTCATAGTATGACTTTATATTATCTTTATGCTTTTTACCAATTTCCGTTCGAGCAATGGCTGCCTTTGGCACTCCAAGCTCTTTTAATATCTTCAAAAATTTCGGGGCATCCAATGGTCTCAGTTGTTTAATGTGGTTTGGTGTTACAAAATACTTTACCAAATCTAAAAGATGCGAGCCTTTTTCATTAGTCGGTGGGTATAAAATTCTTTGCGAAGAGTCTAACTTAATTTGACCCTCAAGATAGTGCAACAAAATTCTCGCTCGATTTCTGTACTGTTTTGGCAACAAATCTGCCA
Organism: Trissonchulus latispiculum; assembly: GCA_030248195.1. Taxonomy (NCBI): domain Eukaryota; kingdom Metazoa; phylum Nematoda; class Enoplea; order Enoplida; family Ironidae; genus Trissonchulus; species Trissonchulus latispiculum. The sequence continues at coordinate 703 of JASAND010010175.1, forward strand.
GTTCTTGCAAAGAGTTGGTTGTATTGTCAACTACAACTTCATATTGTGTCGTTGTACCGTTTGACGAAGATGGTCCTTGTGTCAGCAGCTTTTGATATACTGTTTCGGGTATTACTACCATTTTCTGTGCCATCACGTAGCAAAAGAGTCTAAAAATTTAAGTGCTGGCACCAAAATAAACTTTAAAACTTTTGGGTTCCTCTTGGCTATTGCTACCTTGCGACAATCTGCGACTTTACGACTTGACAGTGCTTCTATCAGTTTGGAGAAACGCTTGTAAGTGCGTTGTTGTTGGGGTGTTAAGGGTATTCTATTGTTGGTCATGTTAGCTGCAACTTCTGAGATTGCTTTTATTAAGCTCTTCTTTGAGCAACTTAGCATTGTTGAAATGACTTTAGGATGTGCTTCAGCAAGCACCCTTAAAGCGTGTATATTGTTCTTTACATTAGCCGACATTTTAGATTGGTTGGTTGATGTGGTTTCGTTCATATGTGGTTCCACCGTGGCTACTTATTACCTTTAGGCAAGTACAAATATTCTTGCTCTCCGGGGAGAATTCCCTCTTTAACTCGAAATCTGGAGTCGGTAGTTGGCTTCAAGTCCAGCATCAAGTAGCCGAATGGCTTAGCTGTAGCCTGTGCGAAGGCGTCGGGTAGAAACTTTGGTTGATGGGGGAAAATTTGTTGGCCTAAGCGATTAATAATCTGAGCGTCTCTGGGATTAGGGAAGAGAACGATATAGTGAGCATTTCTTGTAATTGTTCTTAAATATTTCGAATCGTGATAAAAATTTTGCAAAATCAAAATTAGAGAACAGTTTGCGTGTCTACACTTTGTGAAAAGTGCGGGCACCCGTTTATCGTTTTCGAGTTCAAACATCAAATCATCAAGAATGATTAAAGTGTCTCCCTCTTCCTTTGCGACAGTGTCTACAAGATCAGACGGGATCCCTTGAACCATCTCAATATTTGGTATACTACTGAGTAAATCTTTATACAAGTCTTGAAACATTGAGTACAAATACAAAATTTTGTCAAAAGGTTTATTGTGTACTTCAGCCTGGTGTTTTAGTAGATTGCTCACAAAGACCGTCTTTCCGCTCCCAGTGACGCCAGAGACGACCATTGTATACGGTTTTAATTTTTTTTTTTTTTTTTTTTTTTTGTTGTTTTTTTGGGTTTGTTTATTTGTGTTTGTGGTGTTTGTTTGATTTTGTTTTTTATGTTTTTTTTTTTTGTCGATTTGGGCTTGTTTGTGATTTTTTTTAAATTGGTTATTTTTGGGCCATTTTAGGGTGTCTTTCTTAGTTAGGTTTTTGTATTTAGAATTGTATACTCGGTAAGTAGGGTTTTTCTGAGAACATTTGGGTAGGTAGATAGAACTTTTTAAGCATGTACTTTTCAGCAAATTTGGGGTAGTTTCTTATCTGAGTCTTTGCTTTTCATCGGTGGTTAAACTCCATTCGGTAGGATTCACTTAGGTAGTTTGGCGAGGTTAGTTGGGTCGACTGGAACTACATCTCCTCCAGGTTCGACGTTCTCCTTGTGCACAGTTTCCCACCCGTAAAGTTTGGTCGGTAACTTCCAATTTTTGTAGTGCCATCTTCTTGTTATACGAAACGGTTTGCTTTCTTTATTCCGTCCAAGCTGGGTTACGTGAGCTGTCTATGTGCAACGTTGCATCAAACTCACCTATTACTATTAATGAAACCGATGTATATAATGGTTTCTTAAAGTCTAATTTAATTCTTAGGTTTCCTTGTTGAACTGGGTTATTATAGTCACAAAAGACTGCTTGATCTTTCGAGCAGTCTATTGCGAATACTCCGTAACCACCTTCAAAGTCGTCGACAGTTAAATCCAGTTTTGGATTCTCGCCTGTGACTCCTAATAGTGCATTCATGTACATTCGTAACCTATCAAATGTGTCCTGGTCGTAAGTCAAACTAGCTGCCTGAGGTAAACTTTGGTCGTTTACATAGACGCTAATAGACCCAATGTGGTAAAGTTTGAAACAAAATGGGTTGGAGTAGATTTGTGCATTGTATGCACTGTTGTCTATCATAAATAGAAAAATTCGTTGTGGCAACGCCCCGGTGAAAACGGTCCATTCGGCGTTCTGGTCATGTTGTGCTAACGCTCTTGCTTTCCCAATGTATCTAGTAGTAGGGTAGTAGAATCCTTTACTGTTTAGTAGTTTGTCATAAGCTGTGATAGCGTGTTGTGTCAACTTTATTCTCGGGACATAGAGTTTTGCGTCCAATATTTTTATTTTGTAAGAGAGTTTTTCAATTTGGTCAAAGAGGGCAAAAGATGTTGGAGAACGTAGTAATCTAATAGTTACTTCGGTTTGACTTGGGATTAATCGACCAAACGACTTTATGTCGCTCATTAGGGGGAAGAGGAGTTCGAGTTTCCTGGATTTTTCAATAAGCTTTCGTCTCGTTTCCATAGCTTCATTCAAAATCCAACGTTTATTTTCCTTTTCTTCGGTTTCTGCGGGTTGGGTGGTCGCCTCCGCTGTCGGCTTTGGTGTTGGCATGGGGAGAAAGTGTTCGTTGACATGGCCGGCGGGGTCTTTTAACCAGTTGACTAGTTTAAGAACGAAAGCGTCCTTCGGTAGGAGAAGCAGATAGCGCAAGTAGCAAAGCCAAGGATAAATAACTTGGTCTGTCGTTATTCTTTGGTCGCTAATATAAATTTCGCAATTAGAAAAGAGTGCATAGTCTAACAAATTTATAACTGACACGAAATTTTCGTCGCCCAATTCTGTACCATCTTCTTTGAGTACCTGTAGCCTTAAGTAGAAAAAGGTTTGATCGAGGTTGATGTACGCATCTGTTTTATCTAAACGAAAATCTAAACTTGTTAGATCGTCTCTAGGTAAACTTGTGTAGCACGGTATCTCCAACATTTGAGAACTTTCTACAGCTTGTTGCACATCGGGCAGTGTAGTGTAGTCTAATGACTCTACACTGCACGCCCTATTAAAGTTTGACTTTTTACTCATCGTCTACGTTTAGTTGCTCGACGTTGTTTTCTTGTACGACGCTTTTTGGTCGTTGTCCTTCTGCGTTTCCTTTTATTAACTTTGGTTAAAGTTTTGACCTTTCTTCTTCTTCGTCTTTTTGGTCCCCCAGTACTACTGGGGAATAGTACAGTTCGCTTACGAAATGCCATTTATGCTTCAACTATTTTCTTTTGGTATTTGTATAACTATTGCGTTCCTCTACTCCTATTTATTAATTTTCCGAAAGTGAAGTTGTAGCACAACAACCCCTCCATGAAACTTTGCAGGTTGTAAACAAACATCAAGAAATCGAAAACGCAGTACACTCAACTCAGTTTCCAACAATGGCACAAACGTAGTGACTTCCGAACTTTGCCCCGGCACAAATGTATGCAACAGTGGCAAAGTCGTGTCATTAAAAATTTGAGGCTTAACAAAGCTACCCATCACATATAACACTTGACGCATATAGTCCAAATTAATTGGCTTAGTGCCAACACCATTTTCGATCCCCAGTACGTCACTTAGGGGCTTAGAAATTGTGACAGCCTTAGTTGTCTCAATTTCCAACAGTTTACTCGGTAAAAGTTTGAACACAACTCCTTTATCTCTTGTTTGAGTATTCAAACTTTCCACTAGATCCTCTTCGTTATCCTCATATCCTCCAGGTATGGGTATACTAGGCTCTCCTTCAATTATTATCTGACCAGTTGGGATGTTTTCCCAAGTTTTTGTCACCGTGCACTTGGTGACACCAACTTCAAATTCGCTAACCTGTAAAGCCTTCGGTAGCGTCACCGAAGGGTAGGTTGTATCAATAGTAAGGTTTACGTTAAAACTAGCCATGGCTGTCCAGTTTACATTAACTATCGCGTCTTTTATTAATGTAAACACAGTTCCGACAGTTCTGGCCATTTCTTGTACTGACTTTGCACCAGTAACTATTGCTGTGCCTGTATGAAAAATCATGGCACTAATGTTCGTAGTTAGACGAACACAAATACCACCTCTTTGAGTCATCGAATAGTAAGTGTAAGAATTACCAACGTGTCGCGACAGTATATCCAAGTCAATGCTTTGGTACATTCTACAACATGCAACCACATTGTGCAAGCTAAACTTTGGTACAATTAGTGGGTACCCCAACCGTCTCAACAAGACAGTACAATACTTTATTGCATTGTCAAACTGAGAAAGCCGTTGAGCTCCCACAACTGTAGCCTTGCCATTTTGAAAAAGTAGAAATGTAATGTGCCTCCCACCAATTTCATACTTTAATTGCAAACCCCGAAAGCGTTCAGGTATGTATGAAGTTATAGACGAATAAGTGTTGTGAATTAAATTCAAATCAAGCTTATGATTAAAATTTATCGTACCTTGCATGTTAGTAATGTACCAGTCATGACTTTTTACGTTAGAGTATGCGTACAAAATCATAGCGCAACCGTTGCACAGTAGACAAACTTTAAAACTAGTTTGTACCAGTCTGTACAACCGTTTAAAAGTGAGTCATGATTGCACAATATCGCCTCGGGCTATTTGCAGTAGACAAACTAGTTTGTACCTTACTGCAATTGCACAATATCTGCCTCAGGCACCCAACTATTTGCCGTAGCTGGGTAGCCAAGCCATTTGACTAAATATTGCACTTCCCCTCTCACTTGGCGCCGTTTCAAGATGCGTTCAACCTTGTACGTTTCAGCTTTATGTACCTTCTGCAGTTCAGCTTCGTAAAAAGTGCCTACGATAGTTTGATTTGAACTATCCTGCAGTCTGTATACAGGATAGCGTCGAGGTAAAGCTTCAATGATTGTAAAAATTTCCTCTGTCCAATTTGGAGTATAACCTTTGGCAAACACATTTTTCTCTTTTTGAATTCTTACGGTATCACCAACTTTAAATTTAAATTTGATTGGCAAGCTAAAATTTCGTTGGGGGTACAAGTTCTTTTTAACTTGATCGACGTTTGACTCGTTGACTGCAGAAGGTGCCATTTTTATACTTCGATGTTTGGTGTTGTTATAAGAGTGAACAACATCTTGAAGCACATCAATGTAGCGCCATGTGTTATTATGAGTCAAATACCGATACAAGCGAGACTTTAAAGTTCTTATAAATCTTTCGGCCATTGCAGCTTTGGTCTGCGGGTTCCGACTGACATAAAAATTTATGTCTTTAGATTTCATTACATCTTTCACCTTTTCATTATTAAACTCTGTACCACAATCAGTATTTAAATTTGCCGGTTTTCTTGGGCTTGACCGCTGCAATACTGCCAAAAAGGCGTTTTTTGTCGACTCTGCCGTTTTGTTTTTTAACGGCTGCGCCCAGGCGAATTTAGAAAAGCCGTCTATTACTACTAGCAAATACTTTATTCCGTCATTCCACCGACTTAGCGATGTCATGTCAGCTAAGTCAGCTTGCCACAAGTCATCAATGCCCGACATTTCATAACGGTTTCTGGGAAACCGCCGTCTAGTCGGTTTGTGCAGGGTATAGGCATCTTGCGCCTCTAACCAGTCTTGCAATTCATCTCGAGAAATGTCCAATTTCCTTTGCTTTGCCTGACTTAATAGTGGATTAACTCCACCTAAACTTCCAACTAGAGCTGGGCTGTAGTAAATTTCGTTTAATGTTTCGTTCATAATTAGTTCACAAGCGACCAGCAAAAAATTGTTACAGTTACTATTATTCAAAGTTTACGACTTCAACAATTGTCCAATAACGAAGACTATATTGTCTATATATTACAAAATTATATACTGGCACGACGTTCAATCTTTTTGGGGGATATAATTACGGCATCCATACGCCGCAGGGGCGGGGGCTCGTCGTACGAAACTCTCCCCGGCTCCGGGGATTTAGTGATTTCGGCATCGATGGGTGTGGGATCGTCGTTCGATATCGTGTATGGTTCGGGGGTGGAGGGGAGATAAGGAGCCTGGGATTCTCGATAGGCCTTCCATTCAGACATAGGCACGCCCATTAATTCAAAGGCTTTTTCAGTGTAATACTCCGTTTCAAACAAGCAGTCGTGCCCCATTTGACTGCACTTATCGTAAAAGCATGCGCTACATTTCCCCACCGCCACGGTACCGACGACCGCGACGAGCTCTTCATACTGGACTTTACCGTTTTGCCACACTCGGGGGTGCCAGTATTTCATGTAGACATCATCCAGATATTCATAGATCGGTTTTCAAAACTCCCATGCGTTTTCCTCTTCTGTCGCGGGCTTATACTTCTTCATTACGGTGTTGGGATGGTCTCCGTTGTAATCACCAATCAAGGCATCAGCAATCGCCTTGAAGTTGGTGCGACACATCTTCTTTGCTGCAGGTTCCATTATAAAATAGATCTAGAACTGTATAACACATTTAACAAATACATGTATGTCTTTAACAATAACAAGAAAATTTTAAAACCCGAAAAGGGAAAAAAACATAAAACAAAACGTTAGTAATCAGTTAGTTCACTTGCATTCAGTATTTCAGCGATTATATACGCTTGCAAAAGTAGACAACACATGTTGTACGCAACACGAACCCTGCTTTAAAAATTTTATTGTATCTACAAGCATTCCAAAACCAACATTTCCATCACCGTACAACAGAGAATTCATAACATGAGAAGCTACAAATTCTCCGTTGTTCACTAAAAGCAACTGACAATTCGTAATGCTATGTTACAAATTCTCAGTTCCTAAACGTCTAAAGGTTCCGTAGATACTAGATCGTCCTGTACAATACGTTTAGGGTAAAAACAGGTAAGACTGTCCCTAAACTGTTCATAGCTGTAGAGTTCACTGTTTTTGACAATGAACCCTCTGTTGGTGCCACCTTTCTTTACTTTGTTCTGGAGAATTTCCAGAAACATCTCCTTGGTGACCTCGTTTTTCTTTGATAGGCCCTTGGTTGAGCGTTTTCCTGCTTGGCCATCTTCCTTCCATCCAAAGTAGGTCTTGCTACACAGGGCGATCATACCATCACCCTCCCATTCCTTCTTAAACAGTCCTGGTGTTCTCTGATCGTGCTCGGTCAGCGCTAGATACTTGTCCTTTTCTTCTTCATAGATCATCGAATATACTGGGGCTCCTCGCTCATACTTGTTTCGGTGCAGTACGGCTTCAATTGATTCTTCGTTGATGGCGAAATATAGAGAATCTGTATCCATCTGTATCATTTGAAAGTCGTCTTTGAGAGTCGAATATAAGAAGTCGTACATTTCCAGCATTTTCAGTTTGGCGTAAGAGTATACAAAGAATGCCACGAGAATAGGGAGTTTATAGGTAACTCCCTTCTTCTTCATGACAACTTCGTATATCCCTTCCGCAATTTCTTCCTTCTTTCGAAATCGAGGGTCGTTTGCCATCTTTCCAGCCTTCTTCCCATCGACAAAGAAGACATCCTCGTGCTTCTCCACATCCATGCAGCACTTTCCGTAGTACGAGTTCCCCATCAGCTTCCATAACTCACCTTTCATCTTCAGTGCGGGGTCTCGGTCTGCATTGCGTCGATGGTCCGCAATTTCGTGCTGTATGTCTCCAAAAATGGCCTCTCCGTGTTCAAACTCAATAGCCTGATGCACGCGAGTCACAATCAGGCCGCGCTGTAGATAGCACTTAAGCAACGGTGTTGCCAGCAAAATTTTCTCGCCAAACATGCTGGACACCAGTGCTCTCCGTGGTTTCTTCATCAGACCATGCGCTTGAGCATATTCGCGCATGGTTTCTCCAATGTCTTCGATTGATATGTCAGTGTTTTTAAAGATGGGTGGGAAGTCGCGCAGGTTCTTTCGGTCTTGGAGCCAGTGGGGTACTTGGATGTCGACCTCCATTAGTCCAAAGAAATCGCCATTGCGAACTTCGTCCAGGAGGGTACTTGCCATCTGTCCTTTATCGGCTTTCCGTGATTTCTTCCACCATCTCGCATACTCCCAATCTCTCAGCTCATCTTTGTACACAATCTGAAATTCGCATTCGTACATGTAGATGTACTCCACATCAAGCGATTTCAGATACGTTTCCATTTCCAGTGTTCGTTGGGCCCGCTGCTGTTTTAGTTCAGGGTCCATCGAGACTGTGAGAGGACAGTCGTGGCCGTGGTAAAAGCATCCGTGAAACTGTAGAATCACGGGCTTACCATAGAGCGGGCAGTTTGCAATGTACCCGTCCACAGCATAGATCTTCTTTCCGTGGTAGAATTTCTTCTGGCCTCCGTTGAAAGCAGTCTGTATGATCACTGGTCCTGTGATCCCTCTCTCCTCATACTTTTGCTCAAACTCTTTCATCTTAAAGTCCAGATAAAAAAGTTCCTTGCGGGAGTAGTTGTAGCTGTAGCCCGTCGCGAATGATTTCGACAGGTTGGCAGTGACAGCTTCTTTGAAGCGATCACAGGCGCTGTCGTAGGTTTCACCATCTCTGGGTTCAATTTTTAGGGGCAATTTTTCTCCGATATCGTTTTCGACCAGTGCGGTCCAAACCCGAAATAGACCCAGGGGCATTTTCTGGCAAAGGGACCACAGGTATAGGGCATTAGCGTCATACCCAAGAATCTTCTTCACTGGGAGACCGTTGATGGTAGTTAGGTTGGCTACCTGCATTCGGTGAAACACGATAGATGGGCCGCCAACCATGTTTGTCTTGACCAGGTGCTGCAGGTGTTCGCTGCTTTTGTTCCACAGGGCGAAAAAGTATCTGATGCTGTCGGCCGATCTAAAGGACAGATGTTCAAGTGCCACTCCTGGTAGCGATACAGCATCCTTAAACATGTTTATGCCCAGTTCGAAAAAGAGCATAAACATCTTATCGATCGCTTCGAGAAACGGGCCGACATCCAAGTTGTTGTACCAGATGAGCATTTCTTTCATGCTGGTAAACCCTTCTCTCGTCCATATCTGTTGCAGTTCTTCATAGTCCTCGTCCGTGATTGTCGTTTGTTTCAGGCGAGAATCAAAGGCCTCTTTTGGAGGCAGGTGGTCATTCTCCAGCTGGGCCAGCGATGTGAACCACTCGTATGGCCACATGCCCTTCCCTTGTTCAACCTGAAACGATTTCAAAAAGCCAGCATAGCTGGTACCCGCCGCTAAATAATTGCTCATATCGAGAAAGAGCATTTGCGGGGTACCAATAGCCATGTAGGCGTTCCCGCGTTTGATGAGGCATGTGATTGGGGTCTTTGATTTAACCAGTAGGGGGACAAAGTACTTTTTGACGAGGTTGAGATCGAATTTGCCACTGTTAAAACCAATGACGGGCAGCTGGCCAATGTATCTGTCGAGATTCGACAAATACCTGGCCCATCGTTTGGTTTCAGCGGCTCGATCCTCAACCACTGTGTCAGGGGTATTGTTCTTTCTGTTCTCTTTGACCTGGGCAGCCAGCTGTTCGTGCTCATCAGCCTTCTGTTTGACTATATTGTACAGATCGCCATAACGCTCGAGAGCTTTATTTTTGGCGGTCTCACTGATGATCTTAATATAGTCAAACATATCCCGTACCAAGGCCGACGGGTCACCGGTTGACATAAAGCACCTGGGCTGCTCATACCCAGGTACATTCGAAGCCACACTGACCGAAGCTGGTACCAACCGTTTGGTCAGTTTCAGCTTTCCAGTTGGCGAAGTAAAGTCAGCTTCGTCAAAATAGGCTTCAAAGTCATACGCGCAGCGGTAGGCGTAATGATAAGGAGGGACTTGTAGTCCCTCCTCTGCCAGCTGCTCCCGAATCCGCTTGACCATTCCCCATCCGCCGCCAGGGAAGCGTCGTTTAGGGACACCTCCATTGCAAATCGGTTCGTGCTTGATATGGTGGTGTCTGTGACTAAAGAACTTGTCACATTTGGTGCACCGCCACGATTTGCAGTATTCCCTAATGTCTGTGATGAGGGAGAAATGGTCAGCGTAAAGATTCAGGTACATCGTAGAGTTATATGTGGCTTCAGATCTGTGCTGAAGCTCAGCAAACAGGTTAGGTCTGCGCCACCTACGCCGCTGTGGGGCCACCTGCTGCGGGCCCACCTGTTCTGGGGCCACCTGTTCTGAGGCTCCCTGTTGTGGGACCTCTGGCTGTGGGGCTCCCTGCTCCGGGACATCCTGCTCCTCCTCGCCCGCTTCATCATCGATGAAAGGATTGCGCCGCCGCTGCTGTTCGACAACGGGGGCGTCCCAATCAACGATGTCTTCTTCGGGAACCTCCTCCTGGTCGTACATATAGAAAGGGTCAATGTCTGGAGAGGTTGCCCTCTCCAGTAGATCACCCAATATGGGGCGGTGAGGTTCGCCGCCGACATCGTCGCCACCGATGTTATCGTCGACGTTGTCATCGACGATATCGTCGCCGCCGATATTATCGCCGACATCATCAACGTCGCCGACATCGTCAACGTCGTCGCCCTCCGCCGTCTGTTTCAATTCGTAAACGAAAATGTTAACTTTAAAGTGAGCTTCTAGATCGGGGATATCGTTCAAGGTTACGCCGTCAAAATCAACGACTGCGTTCAGTTCAAGTTGACGGCGCCAGCTATTGCAGAGCTCGTTGGCGCTGCGCTCTACATCACGACTGCTACCGCCTTTGTGGGCCGCCAGGCAACGAAAGAAACATTTATTGTCATCGTACGGCACATTGCTGCTGCGCACCATACATTTAATGGCTTTATTATTTTTAATAAAGTCTGGTAGGACTACGGGAGCGCCAATGGGATAGTCATTAAGTCTATCCACAAAAACCGTAAGGTTCGTGATGCGCTCCACAACATATTTGGTGTTGGGTCTTTGTTGCCTGGCCCACTCCAGCAGGTCAGCCATGTCAAGCTGGTCTACCATTCGGTCAAAGTCAGATCGGTTTTCAATAGTGGGGGGAGCATCGATGACTCTTGTGTTATTACTGGAGTAATAATAACTGAGTTCATGCGTGGTTCCATTCCGAAGAATGAAGCCAATTGAGATGGTCCATTTCGCCGTACGTCGCTGACTGCTAAAAACCTCCTCCAAGCGCCGTTTCACTTCTTGGAGGTTCATGTGACGCAGGCGAAAGTTGTAAACGTCCTGATGTCGTGGGGGTTCAGTGACACGGTGATGGGTTCTGATTCGACTCCAATCTGCGATGTAGATGGCGTCGATGGGATCGTCTGGGTCTAGATGTGGTGGTGGGGTTTCGCTATCGTCGCCGTCATCATCGCCGTTATCACCGCCGTCATCGCCGTTCCCCTCATCACCGCCGTCATCATCGCTGCTATCAAATAGGTCGTCTGTGTCTATGTCATCGCCGTCGTTGCCGCCGTCATCATCGCTGCTATCAAATAGGTCGCCTGTGTCTATGTCATCGCCGTCGTTGCCGCCGTCGTCATCGCCGCTATCAAAGAGATCGTCTGTGTCGATGTCATCGACCACGTCATCGCTGTTGCTACCATCGCGGCGCACTCGCTTGGCCGACGTTGGTGGCCCGTCATCGTTTTCTTTCCGTTTATGTGTCCGAGCAATGTGGCCGGCCAGATGCTCGTGCCTCTTGAAGCTTCGGCCACAGACATCGCATTTGATATTGAGTTGCGTGTGCTGTTCCTCGAGATGCCGGTTGTATTTATCCCTTCTCCAAAAGGGTTGGTGGCAGTGTTCACACCGAATGTAAATCTAAAAGATAATTATAAATAAATTCAAACTCACTTAGCACGAGAGTTACAGTCCTACTCTCGAGTGTGCACGTGTTGTTTAAGCAAACTTCTAGGTTCCTACTTGTTCAAGCTTGCTAGCGAGTTTTAAAACAAAGTAATAACAACAGCAAAAATGCATAATAAAACAATACCTCCGTTGGGTGCTTGCTGCTCATGTGCCTTTGCAGCGTGTCCTTTCGTTTGTACGGCTTTTGACAAATGTCACATTCATAAAGAGTGGTGGCTGGCTCGTGCTTGTCCGCAATGTGACGGTTCAAGTTGAATTGCGTCTTGAACACTGCTTCACATGTTGGACATTCAAGCTAAAAGATGAATAAAATTTCAGTAAATTTCGTTAAAATTTCAGTAAAATTTCAATAAAATAAAAGAGCACTTATATTACGTGCAATGTTATTGATAACAAAATTCGACAGGCATCATAAATGCCCCATGTTCCCAACCTACTGATATTTCGGCCTGGTCAAGATTGCCCAGGTAATCATTCAAGTCAAATTAATAAATAACAGTTGATGAAATTATACCGTCGTCGCTGTTTGATGCTGATTGTTCGGGGTGTTCTGAGAGTCATAGGGTTTAGAGCGTCTGTTCTGGCATCCCATTCTGTGGCGTCGCATCGAATCTTGTCTGTTAAATTCCATTCCACACTTTGCACACTTGTTGGTCTCTTCACCTTGGTGTTTCGCTTTCTCGTGACGAGTAAGGTTCCACTGTGAGACAAATTCAACTCCACAACGCTTGCAGACGTAAGTCATCTCTAGATAAGTAAAACTGCTACTTATTAAAATTTAAAAATGATGAGTCATCACTTTACAATCACAAAACTGGTTTTGTACAGCGTAATCATTGCGCAATCACGTGACTGTGTAGTCATAGCGCAATCACGTGACTGCGTAATCATTGCGTAATCACAGCGTAATCATTGCGTAATCACGTGACAGTCACGTGACTGTGTAATCGTTGCGCAATGACTGCGTAATCATTGCCCAATCACGTGACAGTGGCGTGGCTAAACAAAAATCAATAGTAGTTAAGCTCCGCCTCTTTTCTAATTTGATTGGCCGAAAATAGCGCGAAATTGTGATTGCAAGCTTGAAACAAATTTGATTGGATATTAAAAGCACAACCTGTAACCAAATTTTAAATGTTGTGTTGTGATAATCCTTTGAGTTTTCACACGATTCAAAGGGTTTCGTTTAAAGAATGGTGAAGTGTCCACATATCAATAATCACGTATTTCAGAAGCATTTGGGACCAGCCCGTCCTGGAGCTAAAGTTTCTGTCTTTTCGGATTATCATACAGCATTAGAAACAATACAAATTACTTTTTGCAATCCCCAATGGACCAAAATTTCAATTGCTCGTGACAATAAAGGTCGTCTTGAACAGAGACGTTATTATTACAGACGTTTTTCCTATGAGGTTGGTACCTTTGGATTGACGATGAAACCCACCCATACTGTACGGGTGGTCACAAAGCTGTGTAAAGGCAAATGGATTATAAAGACTGCCCATCCCGACGGTGATATTAACCAATAAACTAATACTTCCCGAACACCATTGCGCTATCCCAACCGCCCTTTTCAGGGCGACCAATTTGAAATCTGGAGTAAGATCTTTGTTTTTGATCAAGACTTACTCTAGTTTTCGTACTGGTCGTCCTGTTGGGTATAAGCGCAACATCAACATCTAGAGGATTGGGTAAGTAACTAACCTTTACGTTTCCTTAGATCTTTGTTTCTTTGTAATCAGTGAATTAAGCAATAAATGTAAATGTATAGTCTAAAATAAATCACAATTAATATGCACAGGTAAAATTATATACCACCCTCCCGAAAAAGCTTCAGATAAGCTGAAGCTCGCCCCCAGATTTTTTTCTGGGGGCGGAATGTTGTTAGTAGCACACAAACCTCTAAAACTCCAACTGGAGTTCACCCCCCAGATTTTTTCTGGGGGCGGAATGATGTTAGTAGCAAAACCACCTCTACTCAATGCTAGAGTTCGCTTCCAGGTTTTTTCTGGGAGCGGAAAATTGGTCTTCACTTACCATAAATCTGGGATAGAACGAATCTCACTTATCGTAAACACAAATCCGCTGAGAAATAAATTCACAGTAAACAACAATAACAAACACTCAAAGCATTTGAACTGAATACACACCACTGACAGCATTTCCTATATCGATCTTTATATGGATTCTTATATTCCATTAATTCTATTATTTTCTTCACATATATATATATATATTGTATAATTATAGCCATAATTATACAAACGGAAAAACCTGTGGCAGCTGATTTGGAGACATCTTATAGCTTAGATGCCTAAGCTTACTTGGTTATACAGTTAGGTTAGACAAAGACATGTAAGTTAGAAATGACAAGTTAGATGTGCAGCACATTCAAAGCTGGTACTTACTAGGCCCCAATGAATGTAGGAATAGACAGCGATCCAACGTCAAGGTAATAAATAAACATATGATAAATATGATAATAACTGCCCGACAAGATAATAAATAGGCAGTTCACAAAATTAATACGAGCATACAGTGCTCGAATATATATATATATATATATATATATATATATATATGACCTAAGCTTTTTGTTGCATAACACACCGGTATTGAATTCATACACACAATACCGGTAGTATGCATTAAAAGCATTAGGGCATTATCAGCAGTCAGGCGGGGGCATTCAACAGCATAAGCACATTGCAGGATACGAATCGCATGCATATATACCTCAGCAACCAAAAAAGCAACTCAACTTTCTTCTTCTTTCTCATTTACACCACGTTGGCTTACATATATTCCCACATACAATAAATACTACGCACAAACACCAAAGCAACCTTCCCCATATATGTTACATCCATACTATATACACACAAAATACCCTCCATTACTTTTCAAACCAGGAGTCAACCGGCAGATTAGTCCATTAGATAAACCCATCACCATAAACCTGAAATAAAAATAATGTGTAAAGAGCGATTCGCCAATTCTGGGACAAAAAGATTCAATAAAGTGTTTTAATATGATACCCATTATGCATGGGTACTAGGTTTGTTTAAAGTTAGTTGCCTCAATGTGAGCTTAAGGGGGGGGGTCGCTTTTTGGCCGATTTTTCGGCCATCTCCGATTTTGCTCATTTTCACACATTTTGTAGTCCCCATGGGTCCCCAAAACAAGACAGGTGCGTTTTGCGTAATATTGCTTCTATCGTGCTGTAAAGCCCTTCAAAGGTGACCTCGACATGTGTTAAACATAGGAAAATGAAAAAGTTAGGTTAAAAAGTATGTGGCAGAAAAATTTTTCGGTGTATGCAAGATACAGCGCTGCAACCTTGTTGTACATGTTAAGGACATATCAGAGAGTGCAAATAACCCTTCTGAAACAATTTTGTTGAGTGTCGGATTTTTGGCGATTTTTCAAAGTCAAAATTTCGGAAAATTGGTGCTTTTTGTACCACGAAAAACAGGACAAGCGAAACATTTTCGCCTCTCCTGCACGATTGACAAAAGCTACAGAAATCGCTTATAGATAGTTGCACTCTACGCATACACATAATTCTTATGACAGTAGTTGCAAATTTCTACCGTTTGCAGTGCTCTCAAAAAACTTGCCACAAAATGTGCTAATTTTGCCAAAAATCATCATTTTGCACAATTTTCACGTTTTTTTAATAATTTCTCCCTCGTTACCCACTCGAAAGGCTCCAAAATTGGCACATAAAACTCTCAACGCCTGCCTGACATTATGGTAAAGGCAAATGCTTCAAGGTAGAACTTTTGTGTCGTGTCGGCTCCTTTGATCGCTTAAAGCTCACAAAAGTCAATTTTTGAAATTTCCAAAATATAGACAAATTGGGTATCATTCGATAGCTACTGATGAGCTGAACAACTTTTCTAATAGAACTATGTGTCTGAAATTTAGTATCTGAAAGTTAGAGCAAGTTAAAGTTTCAGGGCACAGTTAGATGAAAAAGGGTCAGTTCACAATTGAAAAATGTACTGTGAACGACTGGCTAGATATCCCGGAGTCATTTTGGTATTAAAATATTAGCCAACCCGCAGAATTAATTTGCCATATTAGTTGACCCAAATTTCGCTGCCGTTCTGTCTCAGCATGACCTTGGATGGCAAATCACAGTGATTTTCAAGTTTTCCAACTTTATAGCTGAATATCTCTGACACCGTTTGATTTCGAACTCTAATGTTTTGTCTTGTTTTTGAGAACATATATACCTATATTGCGTGTGAAAATGAGCGAAATCCATGACTATCGATTTTGACCCAAAGCGACCCCCCCTTAAGCTAAAGCTGCATTAATGCTAGCCTTAGCGCAAGCGCTTGCTTCGAGCTTTCAATTAATACCCATCATGCATGTGTTCTAAATTTCTTTAAAGATAGCTAAGCCTTGACCTTATGATAGCTTAAGCTTAAGCTAGCTTTAATGCCAGCTTTAGAAAGCGCTTGCTTTGCGCTTTCACTTAATACCCATCATGCATGGGTTCTAAATTTCTTTAAAGTTAGCTAAGCATTGATTCAATGTTAGCTTAAGCTTAAGCTAGCTTTAATGATTGCTTTAGAAAGCACTTGCTTCGTGCTTTCATTTGATACCCATCACGTATGGGTTCTAAATTTCTTTAAAGTTAGCTAAGCCTTGATTGAATGTCAGCTTAAGCTAAAGCTAGCAGTAATGCCAGCTTTAGAAAGCGCTTGCTTCGCGCTTTCATTTGATACCCATCATGCGTGGGTACTAAGTTTATTTAGCTCACATTGACTCAATGTTAGCTTAAGCTAAAGCTAACATTAATGCTAGCTTTAGCGCTTGCTTCAAGCTTTCATTTGATACCCATCATGCGTGGGTACTAAGTTCATTTATCTAACATTGACTCAATGTTAGCTTAAGCTAAAGCTAACATTAATGCTAGCTTTAGAAAGCCCTTGCTTCAAGCTTTCATTTGATACCCGTCATGCATAGGTTCTAAATTTCTTTAAAGTTAGCTAATCATTGATTCAATGTTAGCTTAAGCTAAAGCTAGCTGTAATGCCAGCTTTAGAAAGCGCTTGCTTCGCGCTTTCATTTGATACCCATCATGCGTGGGTACTAAGTTCATTTATCTAACATTAACTCAATGTTAGCTTAAGCTAAAGCTAACATTAATGCTTGCTTTAGAAAGCCCTTGCTTCAAGCTTTCATTTGATACCCGTCATGCATGGGTACTAGGTTTCTTTAAAGCTTGTTGGCTTAATGTTAGCTTAAGCTAAAGCTAGCATTAATGCTAGCTTTAGAAAGCGCTTGCTTCGCGCTTTCATTTGATACCCAACATGCATGGGTATGAAATTTTTCTGAAGTTAGCTAAAAATTGACCCCGTGTTAACTTAAGCTTAAGCTTAGAGTTAGCTAAACAATGACCTCATACTAGCTTAAGCTGCCGTTGAGATGCGTGTGTGAGTGTGCACTAGACTATGCAGTGCTATTTGAATCCAAACGTGGTTAGGTTCAAGGTCGTTCAAGAGTTTGATTTTCTTTAACGTTAGTTAATGTAAACACCTTTCACCTAAAGAATAAATCTAAAATAGATAAGGCTTAAATTAGCATAAGATGAAAATAGAAACTGTACTGGCTCCGTTCACTGACACCCAGCACGCTTAGGTGAAAGGGTTTAGCTTGACTCCCCAGCATTACAGCATCGACTCTGTTAGTCAAAGATTTAAGTAATCCTTCTTCGAGGCAAACTTAGTTGACACAAGACAATTTTCTCATTGACCGTAAAGACTACTCATTATTCTAGCAAGTTTATATCACAAACTACAACAGAACCAATTCCTTCTTTGTAAGTACTGGCTCATTATTTTTCTGAACCAGAAATTTGAAATAAAATACATGAAAATCTGAAGAGTAAATCCCAGCGGATGGTCTCCCCGGTCACTTCGAACAAGACAAAAAGTTTCTGTTTTGACCAAAAATTAAATCTTTCCAGGGAAAAGGATGCAACCGTTTTCAGCAACTTCTTATTTTTTGAAATTTCGGTTTTGAATGATTTGTGAAAACACTTTGAATGCTTGAACATTCTCGCGGACTGCGGTCACATTACTCGAAACAGATTTCAGTATGTAGATTAACGTTCTCCAATTAATATATATATAGATAAAGTCTGGGAGAAGCATTTTAAAAAGCGACCAGTCCCTGACATTCCAATCGCTTAGTGTTGTTGACTGGCCGAAATTGTCGGGCGGCTGTTCCGGACCGGCCGACTTTCTGAAAACGGCCGAGTACACATCTTGGCCAGCAGCCGGCCGGCTGGCTGTTTTCCACCCGACCGGTCAACAACGCTAGATTTCGTTAAGCACCTCATTTCTTCATTTGATTTCACCTGTTCATTACTTAATTGGAGAATATTACAGTGAACTAACCTTTAATTTGCGCCGCTGTTGTGGATTGTAGGATCCTCAGGCACGCTGACAGGGAGACCGGCGGATTCAAGGCGCCTGGCATTGAACTCCAGATCCTCTTCCATCGTCCAGAGTCGACATCTCACTTCATGGGTCAGTTCTGGGCAGTGACAGTGGAAGATATCCCTCACCTCGTCCACGAGGCGACGGAGGTCATTGATCACATCCTCGACTGTATTCTCCATTGCTAAAACAATTACAGTCGCCATTAGTTGTCATTTGTCAAAAGAGTCTAAACGAAGTGGTCAATTCAATCAGAAGAACCAACCGAAAAGTCGATTTCTTAAAATTGTTCCACCAAGACTAAAGTTCTGCATAAATTTACAGTTTTTAGTAGTTTAAAACGATGAGGTCAAATTTAAGTTAAGCTCGTTCCTTTTAAAAGTCTATTTGCCCACCAAGGACTATTCCTTTGTGAGACAACCCAGAGCCCAAACACCTCACCCACCCAACAACTTATCCATTATACAGGGTATTTTTACAGGAGGTGGGGCCGGCGCCCCCCGAAATCAACCTTCCCCTGTAAATCCTCCTCTGGGATTTAGGGCTTCCCCATTAATGAGGTCTACATTTTTTCCAAGAATAGGCAAATTTCTAAAAAATTTTCTGGCTTCTTTTTTGTAAAAGTGGCTATTTTTATCCTAAATCTAGGCATTTTTGAGAACGTTTTGGGTTTTTACTTGCAGAATACGCAGAAACATAGCAATTTTTGGCTTATTTTTCAAAAAACCCTCCTCCACAAAATTCCTTGCCCGGGTTCGGGCCCTCCAGAGGAAAAAATACCCTGTCTCTGCAGGCAAAAATTCAATGTTCAGAGCTTTTAAAAAATAAGTACTAGTATCAGGACGTCGCGGTTTAAAACAACAACCGAATAGGTCCAGAGAAAATTGCTAAACTGACAAAATTTTTAAGGCGCGCAATTGCGCGCCGTTTCAAAGATTAACAATCGCGATAAAAATTGCAACAAAATTTCTAAAATCCTTTAACAAGCCAAACCTCACACTAAAAAAGTGATATTTAATTGCTCAAAACAATTTAAAAGTCGTTACTAATGGTTTCTTACCTTTAGGCTATATGACTGGAGTCACTTTTCTTTGAAAACACCATTAATACAAAGAACTCTTTCACAGCAAATGTAAAAATGCGAACCCAGCTCAGAGAACAACACGTGCAGGAGAACTACAAATTTAAAGCACCATAAACGTCACTGCTTCCGAGAAAACTTCTCACGAAAAGCAAATCAACAAGTTTAAAACTTGTCCAGGAATCACCGAATTTGTAACTAGAGAACCATTCCAGACAAAAGAACAGACGAGACATTGAATAAAACCGTCGAACATTAGTGAACCACAATTGTAAATGATTGGAAACGCAAGTCGTTACAGTAATTATATGATTGTCATGAATTGTATGACGCGATTCTAATGTCTATTTTTTTATTTCAGCATTCTGAATGAATCTCCAGGTGCCTTTAATGTTTCCTGATTTATCTTTGTCTAGCAGTTTGTTCAGAACAGTTTCCTGTTCCACATCCAGATTCTACAACCCAGAAAACCCTTAATAGGTTTTTACAAAACAATAGTCGAAGCTAAAATCATAATTATCTTTATAGATAACTAGATTAATTACATAAAATTGCCATTACCCGTAAGTAACAGTTCAAATCTAATGTCATATTTGATTTCTACGTACGTAAATTACCCCCAGAGAACGTTTTTACAGCCAAATATTCATCAATAATGCCATCATTCAAGTTTTAATAACCAAATTAAATTAATGTTTACTGCTTTAGTCGTACGTGACAGCTAAAATGTAACGGCGTTTTTGGTTCCTACGTTGTCGAATTACTCCTGGTAGAACGTTTCTCCACATAGAAGTAAGGCCACAGTTATAATTTTAAGTGGCTAAACTAATTATATATACAGTACAGTACTATGTGTAGGTAAGGGCTAAAATCTAAGGCCATTTTCAAATTCTACGTAGTCAAATTACCCCTAGTAGAACGTTTATGCACATACACATCAAACAGCGGGGCCACAACTTAGGTAGCTAGTATAGAATTTAAATTACGAGTGTACTGAATGAAAGATTGTAGATTCGTGATGAGTGTGTGATTTCGAGTTCTCTAGTAATTATAAGTAAAAGTAGAAGACAACATTCTTTATTATATTCAAACATAATTTTCATGAAAAGCTAATCATTTTACATAATTAAGGAAACAGACCGTGCTCAATGAGAAAACATTACCCCCAACCCCCCAGAACCAACCTTTACCCAAAGCCTGCTGAGATCATATCCTGGTGGATGCTGTTGATTTGGAGATATCGAAAAGAAAGTGACCGATTTTTCCGAAAATGTAGACCCTTTTATAGTCATAAACTAATTTGCATATTATACAAAATTGTAGCATTCACATAGCTAGTTTTCGAAGCCGAAGATTTTACACGCAAGAAGGATAGCTAAATGTGCAAGCCAGTGACTGTACACAAAACGAAAGAGTTTACTGTTTGCAAAGAATTTTCAAAGAATTTTGCTATGCGGTTGTGTATATTCCCACAAATACCCCCTCTTTTGAAGCCGCCGGCCCCCGCGCGGCTTAGCCAAAAATAGGGTAAAATTTGAAAGATACCTAAAATTAGTGGTAAACTGAATGATTAAGCTTCGAAGACAATAGGCTAAAAAGTGGAGCAAAACGATCCCCACTTCTCACAGGACATGGCCTGGCAACACGATCCTAGGCCGACAACTACGTACACTGATAAAACTTTCTCGGCTGTGACCGAACTCACAAACACACACTAACTAAGATTGACTAACAACCGCATGATGGCAGAAGCATCGAGAGAGGATACATGGGAACATGACGCAGCAGCACAGCAAAATTTGCCCACCCTCATTTTGAGAATCCCCTCTTTGATACAAGCCTCTCATATGACGTTTAAAAGAAACAGCTTTAAGCCAACCCAAATTGCAAAACTACCACCAGAAAACAGACAAGAAACATGAAAAATGAAGTACAAAATTAAATACACAATGAAGCATGAATAAACAGCCAGTCCAAGCGTTCATAGGAGTGCCGGGGAAGGGAATCGCACAGCTGCCGGAAACATCGCAATAGCTGGAACGACCTATCAGCAACCGGCCAGCCACCTGAGAGCAGAGCAACGCAAGTCCGCAGCCCATTGTGGCCGGGCAGGAGGAGCCAAGCAGAAGCCAGTGCACTCAGACACGCCACGGGCGCCTCCGGAAGCGTCCTGAATACCCCCGGAGTCATCACAGATGGAGCCGGAAGCGTTACCAACGCCTCCGACACCCCCAAGACCACGGAACGACACCAACCCAAAGCCCAGAATGGCGGGGCACGAAACAACAAAAAGGAGCCGGTGTACGCCAATACGCAGAAAATCCGGAAGCATTCCAAGTGCCTCTGGCAGCACCATGGGAAACACCGAACACCGAACCGAGAGCCCCGGAAGCATCGGGGAAGGAACTACCAGAAGAATCCAGAGTTGGCACACCCCACACATCCGTCAGCCAGGCACCAAGCAAGTTCAGCCGGGCGACAGCCACAACAGGACCAGACAGACCACTGCAGCCACAAGGGCACCCAAAGTCAGCACCGGATCGAAGGCACCGGCGGAAACCCGGTGAAAGAAAATAGCCGGCACACAGTTCAGATCCCGGAACACCGAACCCCGGGGCGACCCCACCCATCAGCCAGTCACAGCAGCCAACAGAGCCGACCACCACCACTTCCGCTCCCATCTCTGGCAGCAGCAACAAGGGGAGGCACTCCCATGACACTGTAGATTAGGGGGGCGGGAACGGATCAAATACAACCAAGAAAACAACCTACAACACAAAATTAAAAGTAAATAGAATACCAAGTATAGAATAGAGCACTGGTATACTGTAAGTAAAATTAAATTACAAAAACAAAATCAAAACAAAACACTACTCAAATATACATAATGGCCCAAGCTTAAATCACAAACGTGTAATCCAGAGGAGGGGGTGCGAGGGGTCAGTGTGCAAACACCGGTCGGTCTACCCTAAAAGGTGTCACACACGGAATTCTCATACCCAGAGTTTCTCCTAATGCAATTCAACAACCTAATGATTTAAACACCACGAAAGCAATGTTTTTAGAGATTTCAGTTGTGGAAAAGGCAAAACTACCTCACCCGGAAACGTGCCATTGATCAACCACCACCATTGACTGGAAACTGGAACAGCTGGAATAAAAACGTGCAAAGTGCAAAAAATTTTGACAGTGCAAAATTTTGATGTCAAAAAGTTGCTGAAAAGCAGTAATGAGGGGTTTACCCCCTCTTTTGAAACGAATTTCAGATTGAAAAATCGAACAAGTTTTGCTTGGCTTGGCCAGGGGTCACTGACCAAGCCAAGCATATCAGGCAGGACTGAGGACTAAAGGTTGATTTCAAATTTAACCCACTTCCAAAAGTTTCGAAAAGAGAATCTCAAAATCTATTCATTGAACACGTGTGCGCCACTTACGGAATTTAAATTGCGAGTGTACTGAATGAGAAAGATTGTAGATTCAGTGATGAGTGTGTGATTTCCGAGTTCTCTAGTGATTTTTGAGTAAAAGTAGAAGACAACATTGTTTTTTATATTCAAACATAATTTTCATGAAAAGCTAATCATTTTATGTAAATTAAGGAAACAGACCATTATCAATGAGAAAACATTACCCCCAACCCCCAGAACCAACCTTTACCCAAAGCCTGCTGAGATCATATCCGCGGTGGATGCTGTTGATTTGGAGATATCTGAAAAGAAAGTGACCGATTTTTCCGAAAATGTAGACCCTTTTATAGTCATAAACTAATTCGTATTATTATTACAAAATTGTAGCATTCACATAGCTAGTTTTCGAAGCCGAAGATTTTACACGTGCAAAGAAGGATAGCTAAATGTGTAAGCCAGTGATTGTACACAGAACGAAAGAGTTTACTGTTTGCAAAGAATTTTCAAAGAATTTTGCTATGCGGTTGTGT
>JASAND010010176.1:0-17105 GCA_030248195.1 Trissonchulus latispiculum
AAATCCCTCCTCCTTGCGCAATATAGACATACTATCAATCCAACCACCCAACCTTCCCCCCTCTGCCCACAATGCGGGGAAGAGGAGGAGGATCTGGGGCATCTTCTCCTCCGATGCCCCAGGTATACTAGATCCAGGTATAATATCCTGGGTCCCTCACCCAACCTCTCTGTCCTCCGGGTTGCCCCTGGCCAGGTGCTGGACTTCTTGCGGGATAGTGGTCTGGTTGCTTAATCAGGCCGCCGTTTATGGATATCCACAACGACCACCAAATCAACAACAACAACAACAAACCGCCTGTAGACATTCCCTTTCATAAAATGAACGACGTAGATGTCATCAAATTAAAATCTGTGCGGGTGTGTACCTCACGTCCAATAGAAGTATGGCGCCGAAATCAGACTTGTGCCGAATAACTCTACCAAGGGCCTGGTTCACAGCCCGAGCAGCCTCTAGCCTATACCATTCATTCCAACTAGGGTAACCGGCACCGTTCTAAAAACATGCTGCAGAAATTGTATTATATTTCTATTAAATAATAAATTTTCTATTAAATACAATACAAAGCAGTAAATACTACATGCAAAAACAACCACAAGTTACTATATATAACGAACAGTCTATGCATCGTGATCTTGCCCTCAGATAATAATGTATTCCACGACTAAAAGAAGGTACAGAAACAGACCCCTGGATAGAACTCCAATCTAACTGAAAATTGTTGGGTGCCGGTGCTTATCTCCGGATTCTTAGCCCGAAGCCAGGAGCGACAACTCTAATGTTGACTAAATCTGTGGAAGGGTGGCCAGCCCTTGATCAGGCATTACGTCAGAACACAGATTCCTGTTACCTTCCCACCGTAGTGGTACCCATTTACCGACCCCTTAAGAATAGACAGCTGGGTTGGCTGGAGCCCACGGCGAAACCGATATATATGTGCTTAGTCCCTTGCTCAAGAGGATTTGTGAAAGCATTGTGGCAGCGGGGATGCGAACCTCGGACTGTTGGATCCTTAGTCGAACGCCTTAATCACTGCACTCAAATGACAGATTAAACGGAGCGTTTTAGAACGAAAGTGCTACATTTTCTGAGCGAAAAAAACCAGCGGAATGCAATTTTAAAGCATTATGTTCTTTTACTCTTTGTAAAATGACCTAACCACAACAATACAAAATACGTATATATAGTGTACAAAACCACATCAAGTGCCTTGTCAGAAGGTTGATGAGGCGAAGTGGTCCAAGCCCTGGCCCGGTTAATGTAGTCCTTTTTGAGGATAACCCGCGGATCCATCAGCGGGGGAAACGGAATACCGGCTAAAATCACGGCTCGGGCCTCTTGATCCGCAAAATCCACGCCTTCGCTCACCTAAAAACAGGCAAAAGTAGACAAAAACTAACTAGGTTACTTCAAAGTTCAAACCAAATTGTTGACCAAAAAAATTCAACACAGCACATATACTTACGTACAAACTTGTTTCGGATCGGAAAATAATTTACCGATCACGTGCTTGTGATGCCTAGGTATCAATCAATCAACAAAAAGAAATAATTTTAAAACTCAACCATCAATCAATTTTGGCACCAAAAAACGTTTGGGAAAGGTTTCAAAGACACAGATATAAAATAGCAATTCGATATTAGATAAAATTCTGAGCACGTATGTAGGTTATTTTAGGTAAAACTAGCTACGCATATTGTTTCAAGAAAAAAACAAGAACAAAATATTCATGCATTTTTAATATCCCAGACCAGAATGATTTTGGAATGATCTCAAACAAAACAAAAAGTTAAAGTCTCACACTATCAGTACTACTGGTGGAGAATGAAAGTGCGGATTATAATTAATTTTTGTTCGATTAGAGATGACAAAATTTTGAAAATACTTCGAAAAATAGACTATACAAATGTGATTACATATAAAAAATAAAACATTCTAAGTTATAGTAGTGCATGCGACCTCTGCCAGACCAGAGTTCACAAACAGAACAGACCTTTCCCCGACAGACAGCCAAAAATATGGCTCCACTGGAGCCTGGATCGGCACAGGCGGCGGAAAATTTCCTCAGTATTTCCGGAAACTCTGTCTTTGTCTTTGGCTCAATGAAGACTTGCTTCAGGCCACAGAGACGGCTGAATATATCACTACTCTGAAATAAACAACAAAAAAGAATAAAAAATGAAAACAAAAAGAAACAAAAACTGAAAACAAAAAGAAACAAAGCTCTTATGAAAATGTGCGACATTTTTTCCCTATGGCCAGCACTGGTGACCCCCTTTGGACAAGCATTTTGTAAAAAATTCGTCAAAAATGTTTTCAAAATTTGGGATTAGATGTGACCACATTTTCCGCAATCCTCAAATTAAACTCTTCAATTTTAGCGACAATTCTACATATCCAGATTTTGTTCGAGTTGAGATTATACCGCCTAATTAGCACTCTTCAACAAAGCTACAGAAACCGCCTCATAATCTGACGAGAAGGCACTTATAGAGTAGTGGAAAGAAAATGGCAAGAACCAAACCTTTTCTGAAAAAACCACCAAAAACGTAACATTGATGAAAAGCTCGCAAAGCTACAGAAACCGCCTCATAATCTGACGAGAAGACACTTAAAGAGTAGTGGAAAGAAAATGGCAAGAACCAAACTTTTTCTGAAAAAAACACCAAAAACGTAACATTGATGAAAAGATCAAACTACATACTTTTCCAACACCATTTAGACAGGTTCTCAAAATACAACAAATCCAGACAGAACAGATTTTTGTTTTTTAGAAATCATCACAGCCCACCGAAAAATGGAAAAAACAAAAATCTGTCCTGTCTGGAGCCGTTTTATTTTTTAGTTGCATTTTGAGAACCTGTCTAAATGGTGTTGGAAAAATAGAACCCCTCACCGCCCACCAAAAAATCCTACTTTTTGCCATTTCTCCAGCACTGCACTCATTTGAGAATAGGAGGCAAAGAAAACCAGAATTCCCTGAGGAACAATTCGAGCCAGATTGATCAAAGAATTGCCCATCGATCGAACATAGGAATCGTTACTCCTGAACCGGAAAAAAGGGAAAAATCAAAATTGTGCACTGCCATACAAACTTCACCCCTACGGAACTTAAAGCAAACTTAAACAAAATATTTTGCTGAGCAAAAACGAGGGCCGACATTTCCGTTAGTATTGGCCGTTTCAGTATCTCTGAAAGGAAACATACCCTGCTGTAGCCTAACTATGATTGTCTGTGATTTTGGCAAAAGTAACGTAAAAGGCAAACTGATCCTGGATATAAGCTTAAAACAGAAAAATGTGACGAATAAAAGTCGGAAAAATTCCGGTTTCCGGAAAGATTTGAACCTACGAGATTCCGACGTCAGCGAGTCAACGTCGACAGAAGCTTCACACTTGTAGCTAAGCTAAGAAGCTACCGCGGCAGTTAAAACTGTAAAGCAAGCTTATCAAGGGTAACTTTTTTAAATTTGCTATGTTTAACACATGAATCCTCAACTTTGAGGTGGAATTACTCGACAACCGTAGGAGTTACGACTTTAATTTTAAAAACTCGTTAAAATAGGCCATGTGGACAATAAAATAGGTGAAAATCAGCGAGATCGGAGAAAGTAAAAAATGACCCAAAAATGGACCCCCCCCCCACTTAAAGGAGTTTCTTGTATTCAAGAAAAGAAGGAGAGAGATTCGTAGATAGGTGTTTTCTAGGAGTTTATGTATCCCGTATTTATGTCATGTATGGACGCTTCAGGCAAGTCTTAACGTTTATGTATTAAACTGTATATTAAGTCAATGGTACTCAATACGATTATGTGCTACAGACACATTCATACGAGTTAGGTGCATTCACTCGCTGACCACTCTGCCAGACTGATACTAGTATTCGGCGGGCGTCGTCAGTGGCGTACCGACATACTAGTTGCAGCTTTAGGTCTTTTGAGCCCCCGGAGTAAAAAGGTATTGAAAAGCGTTTCTGCCCTGTGGTCCCATACACACGTGTTGTTTAGTGTATGCATGCAAGTAAAAACAAAAAACAAAAAATAAAAAAAAACATTTCCCATTATTTCATTAGTATAATTATATCTATGACCTGTGGCCAGTAACTTCATCGAGTGCCAGGCGGCACATAATTATATCGGTGGCAAAAAGCCAGATTGCACAGAGGTTTTAATAGTCAGTACCTATATCGGTGGCGTGAAGCCAGTAATTGCATCTATGGCCATATGGCCATTAATTATATCTAAGGCCTGTGGCCAGTAATTACATCGAGTGCCATGCGGCACTTAATTGCATCAGTGGTGTGAGCTTTATTCTAACTGGGTTTTTTGGAAAGTAATAGATGAATGTCCGTTGTATCAAATTTTGTGCAAATCCAACTTTTTTGTATTAATGTCCTTTTTAATACTGTTTTGAACAGTTTGTGTGAATGAAAGGAACAAGTTAGGTTACGTACCAACTTCTTATTTTCCTTTTCGGAGATTTTATTCGGAAAGAAGTTAACTCAAGATAGCAGTCCGACCCAAATATTAAAGAAATACATAAATACTCTCCTGTTAATTAATGAACTTTCCATTTGTAAACGTGAAAAACATATATACTTTCTATATTAGTAGTGCATGCGACCTCTACCAGACTTGGTTCAAACACTTGCGGCTCATCAGTGGAGAAGTGTTGAACAAAGTTTTTTGAACTTTTTGGAACATTAGACGAAAATATTTGAAAGATCGTTTCGCCGCCAGTCGCCTCAGGAAGTGTGATTAGAGTGATCTAATACAAGAAAACACAAGAAAATACAGTTGTACAAATATCATAGTTAGTTAGTTAAAACATTTATTTGATAAGTGATTATGACAAACTATACAATGTGAAAAACTTGCTTAGTGCATTTTATACTTTGTTTAAATCTAAAAACCATAAAAAATAAAATTTTTTCAAAATAAAAATATATAAGATATAAATCACCTTTTATTGAGTTCTTATATTTCTCTTAGCTATTGAACAAATTAATAAAATATTTGTGTTTGAAAAACTTTCTTCAACAGTAAGAAAAAATCAAAATAGTAATTACTTCATGAACTGATATATCTATATTTATACTAAGAAATCCCCTCCTCAATTAACAACATTGATTCAAGTTTCATTCACATTTTCATTTGCATAAGAAAAAATAACACAAGAAGACAAAACAATATCAGTTTCCTTAATTTAAAGGGGGAATAATATCTACGAACTCTTCTGGTATATTATGCGAAAGATGCAGTAACATTCTCTCTAGTGATTGTTATCACCCGATCAAGCGGTCGAGAATCAACTTTAACATTTTCTTTAACCGCCATTTGCTTCTAAACGATAACTTTTCCAATTTCGTCAGCCAAACGATATACTGATTTGTAATCGGTTCAAAACCCGCATAATCCGAAAGAATTTTAGTTAATTAGAAGTTGTAAAGATAGACCTCTGTATAGAACTGTTTCTGTATAATTGAGGACTCTACAATTATTTGCTGATTTTTAATCTGTTCACATCCGCATAAGCTAAAAAATTATAGTTAAGTAAAGTTGTTACGATAGACCTCAGTATAGGACTGTTTCCGTGTGATTGAGCAATATGCAATTCATTTAACCGTTTTCCAATCTAACACCAAAATATTTAAACCAGCACACACTAAGGATTAGTACCTACTGTCACAGGCCCGAGGTCGTCGGTTTCTGCTGGAAGCGTGCAGAGGCAATGACCTGTGACGGCTGTGATGTGGATCGTTGTCTGTCTTAAAAGTCACTGAAGGCTAAGGCTTTTACTAGGCAAAGCAGGCAGATACAGATACAAGTTCGAGCAGAGTTCTAGCCACCGGCAGGCGTACACAAAGAAAGGCGCACAATAACAAAATGCACGGGTATTTAAACAAGCTTCAGCTCCGCCCTTTTTAGCTACCGTCTCCCCATCTCTTGGCCAACCCATCTCCTATTTTCCAGTCTTTCTGTCCAAAAAGTAAGGGCATATTCAATCAAAAACCATAAAAACTAGGTCGGTCCCTTTCATCCCCTTCTCTGACGGAGCATATTACGTAACATCACTGACAAGTTTCGAAACAGCACAGGAAACATAAAAACACGAAAAAGGGAGCAAATTATACATCAACCAGCACAATTCTAAGAACTAGCAAAATCACGCCACTTCCCTATAATTTCTGACCAATAAGAAAACACTGCAAACTTTACGTAAGAACTGCTGACTCTAGCCTGCCTTCAGCGACTACCATAAGAACCTTTAAGAAAGAAAGTCCTACTATAGTTGGGACTTAGAATATTTCCGAAAAGTAAAGAGTTCACATTAAAGAGTTTAGGTAGGTACGTAAGATTAAATTTTACTTATAATTTCCATAATTTTGATACGTAAGAATTAATTTTCATTATTAAACATTAAATAATTTAGCTGTTTTACGTATGAATTTCTACACCTGTGACATCACTCACCCCTTTGGAAGTTGAAACTCCCGTTTCAACCAAACATTAATACATTAATACTACAGTACTAGCAATACAGGATATATATAAGCAAGCAAGTAAGCACTACAAAGCAACTACGGTAATAATATACGACAAAGTATGCATATACAAACATAATGGGTCAATGTAATATAATTATTTCTGTTTCTGTTTTATCCCCAAGGAGAAATAGAAAAAGAATGTGCTGTCTGTCGGTACTGTGATTCGATCCGGGATCGTCCGTGTATGGGACCAAAATGCTAACCGTTGCGCCACTGGGGCTTAAAATGAGAACTGCTAAAATGAAGTGTTATAGCAACTGGGAGTGGTTGTGTGTGCCTAGGGTGCTAAGTCAAAGTGTTGCTGTGTATGTGTACACGTGCTACGCTACCATGTATTCTACGTATAAATAGGCTGTTATATATTGTGTGTATGTATGTCTAGGTGTATTAGCATGTTTTGTGTATGCATATAACTACAACGTATGAATGGTTGCACGTAGTATATTAGTTTCTACATATGCATATAATGTGTGGAGATTTTTAAGGCCAAATTTTAAGCATTGCCCATATAATCAACGGCGGAAATGTAAGTTTTGTTTTACAAATTAGACTTTTTAATTTGATGACATGTAAGGGGGTAGCAATTAGGTAAAAACAAATTAGATAGTTACGATTTTGACACTTTTTCCTCAAATTTGAAAGGGGGTGCCTTAGTTAAACTTTTATTAGCAAATTAATTCCTTAATTTCTACACCACCTGTGCATATTGCTGAAACTTTTTCACGCTTTTATTCGACTTTCACCGGCCCTAATCATTACAAATTTACTTAATTCACTCATTCCGTTTCATCTTTCCCCGCGTTGCAGAAAAACGCCCTCCTGGGCGGAGAAGTGCAACGAAAAAGACGAGTGCCAAGATCATTAACTAAAAAGTGGCACCTAACTCAAACAAGGGAGGGGCGCGAAATAAAATTAATTCTTAAATTAATTTATATGAATGAAAGGCAAAAAGAAGAAAGATGGGATGAAGGGAAATCTAAAGAAGACCTAAGGCAGTGTTTGCGGCTGCGATTTTACGGTTACAGTTCAATATTTCCGATTAAAATAACAACTGATTCCCTTTAGTGTAAGGCGAAATTTTTGGCACTGGGGAGGGAATAACAAAAGCGCACCGCACAGTTGGTGCAGGCTCAATTTGCGTAAGAGCACCCAGGAGAGAGGCCAAACAGAAGTAGTTGTGTTGTTATTCTTGCTGGTTGGGTTGTCCTCCCTTTTTACTTTACGCTTCCCCCAAAACTTCTTTATGTGAGCTCACCATATGAGTATGAGTCAAGGAATCGTATACCTTTATCCAAAGTCGAGGGGTTAACCGGATTCGAGGACAACTGCAGCGACTCAAGATAAGTTTCCTTGTTTGATGTTGATAAATTCTAAATTTATTCTAGCGGCACGCATTAGTTCGCGCGTTTATATGATTCAATAATTAGAAAAGGTGTGAGTCACCGATTTTGTGATCTGCTTTCTATTTGTTTTTACGTCCGGTGAATTCAATGGATTACCACTTGATAAAACTTCAACGAAAAGTTTAGTGTAGTCGTCCTTGACTCGGAAACCCCTCGATTCGCCAATGTAAATTAATTTGGTTTGACTTAAATTTAAATTGGAATTAATTACACTAAATTGGAGTAAACATCTATACATTTAAATATTTAAAGTGAACATCTCTATAGAAATTCGTTGCATATTTTAGCAAATTCTATTGTCGTAGCCTGTCAAACTTAGTGTTAAGGTAAGTCTGGAAAGACTTAACACCTATTACTCTCAAATTCTTCTCAAGGTTGCTAATGTTACAAACGAGCTTCGAAAGCTACTTTACTGCATACGATAATTAGGCGTTTCCGTATGTGAGTGACGATGATAATTATATCAATTATATTAATGAATTTAATACCTGAGTGTTAAACATATATACCCTTTTCCTTTTTTTTCTGTTTTCTTTCTAGGAGACGAAACCCTGTAACCTTTCCCATCCACCAGTTACCACGTAAAAGACAGGTATGGGTTTATATATACTTTTGCAGTTATTATACCAAAAATTTCTTACTGTTACAAGCAGTTGCATGGGTTAACGAGTTAAACAAGTAGTCTAGGTTATTAGCTAATTACCTGCTGCAGTATAGGTGAGAGCAAGAGTACATGAAGATGCTAAGCAGCTATGCATGCGTGAGTAGATACGAAGGGTGTGTTCGGACCTAGTAGCAGCTCCTAGCAAGATTGCAAAATACACTGCCGCTAGGGATATCACGGGTCCAATCCAGGCTCAGCTCACCATTTTAACAACCTAGATAGATTCTATGACCCCTTTTTGAAATATATATATATACTAGGTATATACATACGTGAGAATGTGTGCCCTCATATATATTCGTTGCTGTTTAGAAATCGAGGGGGCTATATACGAATCCGCTTGATTGCAAATAGGAAAACGGTAATACCTAGCTGTTTTTTGTATTTTCGAAGGAGCTTTATAATTAAGGAAAGAAGTTTCACGATGTTATGTTATAGCGTTATTAAATAGACTTAAACATATGGCGTTTGACGCTATAAACTGAAACGGCGAAAATGCTAGAGTAGCTGTGCTTTTTCTTTGTGCTAATAAAAAAAAATTGGGTTCACCTTATGTTAATTACGTAATCAGAAGTGGACGAATGTTTGAATTAGTAGTATGACTAGGCTAGACGTGAATGTTAGATCAGAGGAAAGCTGAATTAAGATGAAAGATGAATTATGCGTGTCTATAAATTTATAAAGCAGGGGAATTTACGATTAATAGGTTTATTTACTAATGGCGGTAGAAACTGATGAAACAACTTAGTAACAGCGGGCAATTCCGAAAAGTGGCTGCATGAATTTAAGAAGCATTCGTATTGTTTAGAATTATGGCTGCCGGAAATAACCATCAGTTGATTCAGCAGATCAACGAGGCCCTGGGGCACGGCGGTCCGGCGGCTGAGGGTCCCTCGAATACCGTCCCTGGGGATCCCCATGATTTCGGGATTGTTCCGAGGAAGCAGGCTCCTGGGTTATCGTATTTCCGGAACGCCTTGGGGGGTGTATCCGCCCTGGAGGGCCAACTAAGGGGGTTGAAGGCCCTAGTTGAGACGAAGAAAGAACAGAAAGAATTAGGGGAACTAGAAGAAGAAGAGGAAGAAGAAGTCAGAGAAAAGAAGAAGGAAAAGATTGAGGCGGCGCAAAAGGAGCGCCTACAACTGAACCGGGTGGTCCAGGGAGTCACGGGTTTGCAATCCACCTGGCAACGGGTGGATTTCAAGCTGCGGTGGGCCGAACGGGCTCGCCGGCAGGGCCGCGGGGGTAACGTCTCTTAAATTTTGGGGGGGCTGGGGTCTAGGCCATGAGTACGAGAAAGGAAAAAATTTTTTTTTGAAAAGTTGGCGGGGCAAATATTATCTAGTGACTTTACTGTTTTATATTTCAGCCTTACATTGATATTCTCAGAAACGGAATATATATATATATTTAGAAATGGCTCACCCGTTAGACCCCTATCAAAACGCAGGCGATCATCCTATCGAGAAACCCAACAACTGGAATTCAAGCCTAGCCCTTACGAGAGCATCAATTGAAGTTAATTTACTATTTTTGGAGTTAGTTCGAAAAGATGGGGACTTAGCATCGTGGAAATCTACGGTCAGGTTTTTAGAACAAGAACTGGCTGAGCTAAGGGAGACTCTCGAAAGGTTAATTTACAACGAAGGGCTACAAGGGGTGGTTCCGCCTTAAAGGAAGGGTTCAACCCGGTTCAGTTGTATATATACATAGTGTAGATAGGGTGTGTGGGTGGCTTTGTAGGATAGCTTCCGGGAGCTCGGTACCGTCGTCCCGCCCCAGGTCCTGCTCATTTTCGCCCCGGAGAAAGGTTAGTTTGTTTGCTTACATAAATAATCTAACGAATAGTAGGATACATAAGAGTCAAAATGAAATTTAAGGTGTAGAATAAGAAAAGGTTAAGCGGATTTTCATAATATGGGTGTATTTAGCTAGCGCGATTAAACAATTTATATATATATATTATTTAACAAAAACCTCTTAAGTTTCCATATATCTAGGATATATATATATAATATATGAGTTATAAAAAGACTGTTTCGGAGTCCTGAAGTTTATTACGGAAACCTGTGGTTGACGAGTCACGGGGTCAGGGCGGCAAGAGCGGTGGACCTGCATGGATGTGGCTAACTGTTAGATCACTCACAAAGTCTCAAATGCTGCCGACCATCGGGAGACTGTGCTAGAGTTTTACTGGTTGCGTTTCTTTCGAAGCCCAACCGCCGACCGTGGCATTCCTGCCTCTTCGGTTGGTCTCTTAGCACGTCGCAACTGGTTAGGGGTTGACCAGCCCGTCGGGGTCGGTGAAGCGAGCTAACTTACGATATCTTATTGCAGTTGCCTCACTGCTGTGCAAGTAATCCGTGTAGCCAAGCCCTAGGCTCTTTGACTCAAGACTCTGTGTTGAAGTGATACTTTTGGACTCCGAACAGACAGCAACACTTGAAAAATTATTCAATTTCCAAATTATAATTAGGATTCCCCAAAATTTTAGGTTTACATTTAATACCCTAAGACTACATAAGAGTAATACAGTAAAAGCATAAACTACAAAACACAGAATATGTATGACAAATATAATGAATTGTCCAAATATATGTAAAAGTCCAAATATATGATAAGTGTCCAAATATATATGAATCGTCCAAATAAATACAACAATTATATACGCAAGAAACAATACAAATATATGATGAAATGTCCAAAATATATACGGCAATTAACATACAATGAACTAAGTAGACACATGCATATTAAAGTAGGGCCTGGGCAGAACCCGGAGCTTCTACATACCATTATGAACCAATGAATTAAGACTTCTGAAATTGAGTCTGATTAAAACAGATTGAGGGATGCAAAATTTGTTTCGCTCTTTTAAATGTCTAAGTCTAAATTGTCTGTGGACTAAGTTCTTAATACCATCTGGAAAGAATATTCAGCCTTGGATAGAACCAGGAGATTCTTTCCAGAGGGTCTTACGCACTAATCGTTTCAGTGAACGCTTAGAGGAGCTAGATTTGGTTTGAGAGATAACTGTAGAGTACTGCATATATATTGAGTCTATTTCATCATCTATTGAATTTTCCGTTCGAGTTTCCGTAGTTTCAGTCAAATTTTCGTTTCCTTTCGGATTGGGTGTCCTAGCCCATATTAAGTTATCACACCACACCTGAGATCCAGCAGGGTATGCCATATTTTGAAACAAACTTTGCGAATATCGTACTACGCCTAGCCATGGATGTGTCAAAATTTCATTTACTATTGGCCTATTATCTGGTTTCAATGACAGCATCTTTCCAATCAAGTCCCGTGCAGACGGACTTATGGAATCGTGAGCTTCGTAAGAATAAAAGCCACGACGAATTCGATTTTCCATTTTCAAATCTGAGGGGCCATCAAAGGGGTACCGCCCAACTAGCATGGTGTACAGTAGTACACCAAGACCCCAGATATCAGCTTTTTGAATATGATACGAACTAGATTCAAAAATTTCCGGTGCACGATACGCAGCATGTACTGGAAAAACGCTGTCAGCTGGAACCAAATAATTTCCAGAACATGGATGAAACTTGAAAAAGTGCTTAGCTTTAATCACTGTAGTTTTTCCGCACGGATATATCGAAAATCGAGCCATTGACACATCAACGAAAGCCAGATCATGCTCATGCGCGAAAGTAACCATGTCTACAATTTGCCGAAAATAAAATTTCGCTGTGTCCTCAGGAATTTTATAAAGTCTCATGACATCATCATAAATGGTTCGAGTACGCACAATTTTCATAACTTTCTGATTTCCACCTTCAAGACATGGACTGCATGTCTCCCCGTTTTCATCATACCAGAAAGTTGGTTCACAGAAAAGTTTAGACCTCAGATATTCGCTACTTTCGAAAACATAGCTGGACATCCTACGCAAAAGCTCAGGTGTGGGGTGACGACACATTTGATAAAGTAAACTAAATTTTTCTAACATGTAATTCTCTAAGGGTAGAATTTCAAACGGTCCTTCACAATAGGTGCCATAGTTCATTTCCATGGACTGAGTGTTCATGGTACGGGTTGGACACCTAAAATAAGTC
Organism: Trissonchulus latispiculum; assembly: GCA_030248195.1. Taxonomy (NCBI): domain Eukaryota; kingdom Metazoa; phylum Nematoda; class Enoplea; order Enoplida; family Ironidae; genus Trissonchulus; species Trissonchulus latispiculum. Next base: position 12,694 of record JASAND010010176.1, read on the forward strand.
ACGATACAGGTTAACTAGAATTGAACATTCAGAGGCTATGCCTCCGAAGCGTGGGTATTGCACACGTGCAACTATAGTCATTTTCCAGATTAGGTTCCGAAGAAGTAACGAGGTAGTACGAATCCCATAATAAAGATTCTTTACTCGCTTGACTTAGAGAGCTAGAACTTAAGTCTAGAAGCAAAAGTTCTATGTCATTCATTTCCTGTTCAGGAAACATGGATAGTGAATCATAAAAATTACTGGTCTGAGAGGGGTTTAGTAACTGGTTACCTTTCATTGTTACACTATTTACACTGTATAAAATCGTTACTACACCACGACTATCAGACTCAATTGACTCATTTAAATTCAGGACAGACTTCCAAGCTGGGTTGCGATAATCAGATTCTAGGAGGACTGGGGGTATAGGGGCAAAACGAATTTCATCCTTTAGCTGAGGTGCGGAGAAACACTGCGATTTCAAGTTATCTGGGTGGGGTTTTATAGTCAGTTCAAGAGGTACGTAAGAACACAGAGATAAAACAGGTCTCATTAGCGGTAGTAAAGTCATTTTGAACTCATTAGGGACAGCTTGCACTGAGTGACTTCGTCTTGGTCGAAGCACTGGTTTCCAGGTTTCTGTTTCCAAACTTGTGTTATACAAGGCAGTACGAACTTTACGTCTCCGTTCGGGTGATTCGAATCGCCTGAAATGAAATGAGTACGCGTAAATATATGTTAACCTATAGACGGTGTTACTGAATTATATACCTGTTATCTGTCCGATGAAGTGAGATCGCAGCAGCATGAGGAGGCGTCCGAGCCAATTGCATCCCGGACCGATCTCTGGATCGTCCAAGGAGGAAGCAGAGCCCCAGAAGTCGTCTTTTTCCCTGGTCTCGACCAGTCTCCGCTGCGCGGTAGCGAGGAGGTACGCTCGTAGGTGGTCATTCTGTGCGAATTTAGCATATAACCCCTCGTACATGAAGTATCTGCTTACGTCGTCCCAGCTGGTCCGATCATGTGGCAAAACTTTCCGGCCGAGAGCTTTCTGTTTTCTAGGTTCGGCGGAATCCAGAATTTCCTTGGCCAGTCCGTTCTTGTGGAAATATTTGGCCTTCGAGTACTGGTAGTACTTCTCGACACAGTTATACGTGATCCCCCGTATGACGAACGTAGCTTCATGAAAGTTGCTGAAAGGACTCTCCTCTCCTCCAAACCGGACGGTCGTATCGGTCCAGCGTTCGTGAGCGTTGTTGTCAGGTAGCCTGGGGACCACAGGGGGAATACCGGGATTTGGCAGAATAGGGGTGCGCCTCTGGCCGTTTTGTCCGAAAAGGGCGCACCACTCCATCCGGGCGATCTTCGCTGGTCGCCGATCAGAAGTTTCGGGAATGTGAGGTCCCATCTCAGGGTCGGCAACACGTTTCCACTTGCGGGCAGCAGCTTCAATAGCCGGAGCATCCGTCGTGTGCTGTACCCTTTCCGTAATAGGGATCCCAGCAATCCATACCGTGGCTTCCCAGGTCAGTGGTTCATCTCGGATGACTTCGCTACTGATGGAAGCCACTGAGCTGGAATTGTGCTTCCCTTTAAAGCACATAACAGCCCTTCGAAATGGAAATTTCTTGGTATTCCCCTCGTAAGCCTTCAGGCACCTGACAAAGTCCTTGAACAACGGAATGGTGGTAACGAGAACGTCCGCGGATTGGGGTGCCGGGGCAGGGTCTAAGCTGTAGCTGTAGGTACGTCGGATCGGCGCGGATCGACGGATCCGGACCTGTTCTCGGACTGCGACCGGGAAGTAGATGGCCCTGGATTTAGCAGTCCTTGAACAGGGTTCCGGCTTCCTAACGTAGATTGGCACCCGCATCTTTTCGACCACTGACACTACAGCAATGGGCCTAGGCCCCGGAATAAGGCATTCCATGTCGACCTCCATTTCCGTACCATCGTCCACTTCGTCGTCGTCTTCGTCTGCCGTCATTGGCGTCGTCTCGTGTCTTCCCTCGCCGAACGTGCGTCTCTGGCCACGACCATTTGATCCCAGCGGTGCTGTTTTAACGGAGCGCCACTCCTGATGGTGACGCAAATGATGCGCCCATCTGCCGGTAGCTTCCAGACCAAACATGCGCTGCAGGCAACATTGAGCTACCCGGAGCTGGGACACGGCATCTTCCACTGCATATACCAGCTGTCTCGGACTGAGCAGAAGATCCATCCCACACCTTTGGATGTTGGGATCCTTGGTATCTTTTTCGTTGAACAGGGCTTCCACCATATCCTTTAGTCCAATCCCACATCCAGGGTTCCGGTGGATTCCGTATTCTTCTGCCAATCCGGAAGCTTTAAATAGGGTTGTTAGATCCACTCGGGTTTTGATGGTGAACCCGAAGGTGTCTTGGCACCGCTGAGCATCACTGTAACAGCCGTTGGCCACAAACGAGCACGGCGGATTCAACAGAAATTCTTTTAGGTCTGGTGGAAACTGGGCTGGCTGGAATCCGGTTAGGAATCCCACGCAATAGACGAAAATGTGGGAGGGGTCGCTGGAGAAGGCTATCTGGAGGACATTAAAATGGCTCCCGCCATACTGGGTATTGTCCGCGTCTAGGCCTTCAGTGTCCAGCGAACACCACCCAAACCGTTCCGCCAGCTCCCGTAACCTGGGGAAGACCTGCTGATGACGTCTCCTGCTGCAAACTACGATGGCATCTTCCGTAGCCTCCAGTTTCTTAACTAGAGGTATCCATGCTTCATGATCCGGATGCAGAGGCTCTTTCACGTAGGCCCGCTTCTTCCAACGATAGAATTTAGGTTCAGCTATCGGTGCCTCATAAGTTTGGATTGGACCAAATCGAAGCATGGCCAAATTCAGGAATTATAATTACTAATTAAAGCTTAATTCTCTAAACAGAAACAAATGCCTTAGACGAATCTCAACAATGGGGGTGGATTAGGGTGTGGGTGGTAGAAAGGGCCCCCCAAAAATTATCCAAAAAAATATTTAATTATTTCGGTCGTAAAATAGAATGTGAACAATTGTCGTCAAGTCAAAAATGGTTTTTGATACAAATGACATCAAAACAAAAAAATCAAAACGATTTAAAAAAAAAATTTTTTAAGACAGTAAATTTTTAGGAAAGGAAGATTAACGGAAAGAAGGGATTCGGGGAATAGGATATCTAGCTCGAGGTCTATTGTTGCGAAGCAATATCCTTGAGTTCACTTCGTGCTGGAATCGAAAAGTTCCCTTAAGCCAATGATCTTCGACTAGTTGTTCAATCGTCGTTCGGTCTCCCCAATACTTTTCTAACCCCTAGCGGTTCAAACGCGCGGCCCCCAACAGACCTCAGAAGGATTTCCAAGTCTTCGCTTACGAAAGACGGTAGTCGAAAATCGATGTCCGGATTGGTCAGTCGGAACCTGGTCAGGGCACGAGTTGAACCTGCATAGGGGAAATAGCCAGTGACCATTCGAAAGAGGCAAACCCCTATCATCCATATATCTACCGCTTTCCCACGGAGCTGTAGATGGAAAAGAAATAGTTCAGGGGGCCAATATAAGTCATTGATGCAAGGAATGTTCCTCAACCGGTCATTTCCAGAGGGACAGACGTACAGGTATCCAATCATTCCTAGGCGGAGACGGCATTTACCAGGGTCCATAAAGAACCAATTATCCAGGGTTGCGTTGCGAATACAAATGTCTTGACCATGGAGGTATTCGACCACATCAACCATTTGACGAAAATACATCCGAGCAGATACCTCGTCATGTTTCTTAACCGGTTGCCCCACTGGTTGTAAGACATCGATGAGACGACCATAATCTACCGGCATCATCAATATCCTTTGGCCATGGGCGCTAGCAGTTGCATTCAAGACAAACCTAGTACCCTTAGGAAGAACTCTATTTGCGAAATCTTTCGCCTTTTCGCAGTCATAGTTATCAAACCGGTACTGGAGATCGGAAATTAGGCGATACAGTCTGCCGGTAAGGTAGATACCAACCTGAGTTTGTTCGGTACCCTCGAAACCAAACCGCCCATAAGTGTCTAGGGAATTCACTAGGGATGGGGCAAAAGTTACGGGTAACGTTGAGAAGAATGGGAGAGGGGGAATAAGATTACTCCAGCATAAGCCTTCCATGGTATCAACCATGACCTTCACGTCCCCGTTCCGTAGTTGACTCGTGGTCATATGTCTAGTATCATAACCTGGGTCTGCGTTAACATGGAATTCCCAAGTCCCGTTTCGCTGACGGAGAGGCATAGCTGTTACTTGAGGAAGCTAGTTATATGTCTGCTAGCTATACTATATATGTCTCCCAGAGTTCGATATTGGTTTGACCGTGCCGTGGAAGAACCAGGAATACGGTTTCACCAGACTCTAGAACAAAATATAAGAAACCTAAGTAAATTATATACG
>JASAND010010177.1:0-20278 GCA_030248195.1 Trissonchulus latispiculum
AAAAGTAAGGATTAAAATAGTCACCCAAAAGTGGGATCAAAACAGTCACCCAAAGTAAGGATTAAAATAGTCACCCAAAAGTGGGATTAAAAATGTCACCCAAAAGTGGGATCAAAAGTGTCACCCAAAAGTGGGATCAAAACAGTCACCCAAAAGTGGGATCAAAAATGTCACCCAAAATTCCAGTCATTACATATATTTTCATTAAAGTGGGATCAAAACAGTCACCCAAAGTAAGGATTAAAATAGTCACCCAAAAGTGGGATTAAAAATGTCACCCAAAAGTGGGATCAAAAGTGGCACCTAAAAGTAAGGATTAAAATAGTCACCCAAAAGTTTGAATCATCACAGATATTTCCGTTACATTATCAGAAGACTAATAAAGTCATTCAATAATAAGATCAAAATAGTCACCCAAAAATTCTGCCCATCACATGGATGACCTTTCACAACTAGTTAGTCACCTAAATATGAGAACTAATTAGTACCCAATAATGAGATGAAAACAGTCACCCAAAAGTGGGATCAAAACAGTCACCCAAAAGTGGGATCAAAAATGTCACCCAAAAATAGGGAAGCAAATCGGCACCCAAAAGTAAGGATTAAAACTGTCACCCAAAAATAGATATTAAAATTGGCACCCCAAACTGGGATTAAAAACGTCACCCAAAGAGTGCTCAATTGATGTCTCTATTACTACTAAGGTGAAATAAAGGAATAAAATTACTCGGATCGCATTCCCATCGGTGAGCAAACGCATCAGCTACTGTCGCATGTTTTAATATACATCCATTTTCATCCGTTCGACGCAGTGTATACTGGCAAGGCAGTCGCATATTCCATGCCGGAAACTGTGTATCTCCATTGAAACTAGAACATAATAGAGTTCGAAGATTGCGCTAGTTAAACCAACGACAATTGCAAAAACCTAATCCAATTAGCCCAAACTAAATCAATTTTTTTATTGGAATCTTATGTGTCACAACTTCGATACATTTTATGGAAAGAATGGCGGTAGCGTGCTTACTGAGGGAAAATCGAAAATACGTTATACCTACGCGATCTGGTGATCTGGTAATCACAACACCATTACCTGTCTGTCTAACGAATAGCGGCTTACACTGAAAGCGCCCTTTGATTGGTAACTCTGGCACTGCTGTTCCCATATTCATCACTATACACATAGTCTTGATTATCCGCCGTCAATAATGAGTTTTCTTCGGTATAAAAACAGCGGACATCAAATGAATGATCAATCTTAGTCGACAGGTATTCATGAAATTTGAGTATCACTGTCGCCTCAAATAAAACTCCCAGAGGATTGTACTAAAACATAACATAATAATTAACAAAAATGAAAGTCACATCAAATTAGGAGGTCATAGGGGGACTTGTGCCAAAACGCCACTCACTAGGCATACTATGTTATCAAAGCAAAAACTGCTCTGTTCGCTGACGGCTGACCCTCCCCGCAAATTAGATCCATCACTCCAAAGAAATTCGAGCGATATACTTGTGTTCTAAAGCCCGCAGCAAGAGCAGGCACAAAATTCGCGCACGTACAGCTTGAGTTTAGAGGTTAAACACACAAGCATAGAGCAAGTGAGCGTATCCCCGTATCGACTAGGTACTGATTTGGGGTCACTAGGGCGCTAGCAATTAAGATTAGGTAACTAATAAGGTAACTAGCACAATTTGCTGGGGGTGGGGCCAGTTTTCATAAACTTGAAGCGTGTAACTAGTTGCTACTTCCATGTGATAGTTACATACAAATCAAATGTTTCATAAACCTTCAAGTGGTACTTGCTTACTTGCACTTGAACTGCAAGTCAGAGATGAAACCGGGTCACCGGGTCAGTTCGGGTCACTATATGGACCGGGTCACCGGGTCAGGAGCTCTGACCCGGTCTTGACCCGGTATTTGTCAGTGGGGGAATTTTTTTGCTGTTGTAGGATACTTTTCATAGTTTTTACTAGTTTTTGCCAACTGAAAACTTCAATAATTACTCAAAAACTAGCAAAAGAAATATTTTTAACTTAATCGTGTAGTTTTTTAAATGTTTGTCGCTGTAGTAGTGTCCTCATAATATTTGTAATGTCCTGTCAAGCTTAGATCTAGGTTGAAAACTACAATGATTGCGTTCAATTTTAACTAGAAACTGGAAATTATTACGTGGGCCCTGAGAGTCTGAAATCTTTATTTTAAAATCTAAAATTCTCCATGTTCAATCTACTGTAAGCGATTTATCGCTGCTGCTATCATATTTGGAGAGGAGGTCATGTCAGACAGTGGGTTTCAAATCTCGGTAAGAAGGAAAATCTCAGCAAAACAAGCTTACACATTCTGAGTTTTACTTTGCAGTTTTTGCAATTGTTATGGCTTACTATCTTTTGGAACTAATTGTGATTGATTTTATTTATAGTATATATTGTTTAAATCCTAGCCATAAGCAAGAATATTTCCAAAAATCTACGCTGAGTGAAACTTCAATTATACAACTAAATATTTTACTAAAATTTATAATGATAAAACACAAAAGTGCACTACGATTAGAATTAGATGATGTGATGGTTTTGGCAACGTATTTTGTTCCAATTTGTTTGATTCGAAAAGCGATGTAGTTTACTTCATATTATTGAGTGCGAAATCGTACAAATCAGTTTTGATTTTTTTCCTGCTTACTTACAATATTTACTTTCCAATGTTACTACTTTAAGGAAAGCAAAACCTTAGCCCAACTTCTTATTTTAGACGCCAAAAATGTCGAAAAGGGTAAAAAATACTCACCGCACCCGATAAACGTATTTTTTAATTTTTCCAAGCTTAAACCTGAATTTTCAAAAATACCGGGTCACCGGGTCACAGGGTCAGTAAATAGTGACCCGGTTTCATCCATGTCCGCAAGTTACAAGTTGTCGGCTAACACTTGTCGAAATCTGTGTCACAAAAATCGTCAGTTCCTGCACTTGCAACTTGCACCAGCGATGCATGCAGTTCAGTGAATTTTCACCGAACAAATAAAAAATTATTATAAATTATTCACATTCTGCCAAGCAAAATTTGGTCTGGCGTTATTCCTCCTCGCGAAAGCAACGGGAGTGTGGCATTACAGGAAAAATATTCAAATTTTAATATTTTTTTAAAAATTCATGACAAGACTAGCTAATTTCCGCAAGTTGCAGGAAAAAAATTTTATGAAATACTGACAACTTGAACTTGCAGTTTTTTATGAAATTGGCCCCAGGCACACAAAACCTACAAGAAACTGTTGACTAAGTCCACATCTTCTGAGCGGTATTTTCAGACTGACATCATTGCTGACTCCATCACCCTTGACAAAACAACCCGATTCCGAATAATGATTCTGAACATAGAGATGTCCTTTGAAGGGCTTTTTGGTGGAAACGTCTACTTGAATATGATCAGGACTGCAAGTCACCGCAGCGCCTTTTGGACCTAAAATAAGCTATGATTGCTTCCTGAAATTGGGTTCAGTAGCATACGTACATACTAATACATACTAATATTATAGATGGATAAATATAAGCACATTAACATTTAAATATCCAGAAAACCAAAACAATGAAAGCGTAGAAAACCAGAGATTCACTTTTAAAAAATTCCAGTCTAGTTTGTTACATGTAGTAGATTATATATATATATATATATATATATATATATATATATATATATATATATATATATATATATATATATATATATATATATATAATTGTTTACCTTTCACGAAACTGCAGATCTCTCCAATGGCAATTTCTCGGAAGGCTTCAATAAAATTAGCCAAAGAATCGTTGAGAAAAATTTTATCCTTATGACCAGTAATCTTAACCAACTCTTCATAGGCAATGTAGGAACTAATTCCAAGAGCTAAAACTTCAATTCCTCTGCTACGAAGAACTTCAGCCGGAGTTATGGCATCGTCCTGAGAATAACCATCAGATACCAACACGATCACTTTTGCGACATCCAATTTATCCGTCCGAGAACCTATAATATTAACCATAACAGTGAAAAGTAGGCAAATTCTTTGTTAAATATTTTGTACACTGCCCTGGAAGACAGAACAAAGGGTTTGTAATCGAGGATGGCCCAACAATTTCCTAATTCTTTGCAAACAAATTTTAATTTTAATTACCATAGCAATTATTCGAGGTGTCATAAAAGGCTATCAGAGCATTCATGACGTTCACCGTAATGGGGGTGCTGCGATAGCTAGCTTCTCTTGACAGGAGCCACGGCCATTGGCCGTCCCTTGACAGTCTCGTTAAACCGCTAAGGGGGGATAGCTGTCAGAACTAGGGTGCTGGAATTATTTTAAGCTGTAGGAGCTCTAGGCTTGACATGCCCCGAGACTTGTAGCGCGAGAGAAACCACTCGGCTGTCGGAGGCTCTCGCTGATGCTTCCAAAAATATTGCAGCAAAGATTTGTGCAAGCAAAGTGTGGCCTAAACAAAATTGCAACTCTATTAACCTCGGTTCAATTGAAAAGTTTCAATGGCTTTCTGTAAAGCACGGCCAGTTTTTGTAGTTCCAGAAAGATATCTGATCTTCTTTATTGCATCTTGTAAACTGGCTTTATCCTATAAGGTAAAAACAAACCATAGTTTCATAACAGAGTATATACGTATATGCACAAGAAAGCGGAGAAATTACTATACTACAAGGTAGAGACCTTCAGTGAATCCCGTCGGGCCAGGTCGGATCGGACCGAGTCTAAGGAAAAGCGGTTCGGGCTGGGCCGGACCGAGACAAAATTTGAGAACGGGCCAGGACGGTTCAAGTGCCAGAGGGCTAAGCCGTCATCTAATACAAAAACGGATAAAAATGTTAATGTTGAACTGTTTACCAAGAAGGTAGACAAAAGTTTTCAACTTAGGGACCAGGCCTGAGTTGGAGCGAAAAATATAGACCAGTGAAGGTCTCATTACAGGGTGTTGTTATATTAACCTTTATACTAGCAACATTGCTGTGTTTCATTTATGTTTCCTCACTAAAGTCCAGCATGTACCAAACCTGATGGGCTTTAAAATCAAATTCCAGTCGAGTCCAACTGGAATACTGAATCACAGCTACTCTGGTCTTGTTGGGTCCGACTTGGATTTGATCAATTATACGTTCCATCATGTCCATCTGAATATCCCACGTATTTCCACCAACTGACCCAGAACCGTCCAAAATGAACAGTAAATCCAGAGAGCGATCCAGTGGTCGGCATACTAAATAGAGATGAAATAAAAATATATATAAATAGAAAAACAATTAAAATTTATTTCTTCCTATTTCAAGACAAATGACGACGGAAAGTTAAAAATAAACGACATGGAAGTGTACAAAAATGCGTACAGGTCAATGTGAAAGGTGCACATCGCGACAGGGTGAGGGGATCAGAATTATATCAACAGATACAAATTGTTGGGGAGGGGGTTAGTCGTTAGCATGCAGAGCATATACCTATACCTATAACAGAGAACTGTCACACACAGTCACACTCTTTCTATGCCTGCTAAAACTGCGCAGCTTACGATAGGTCGGTCCTGTATGTTTTATCCTGCATGTGAGGGTACAAGCATAACTACAAATTATATACCTTTCGATAATGAGTTATCCGTATCCAAGGGAGTATGATTAACCAGTCTAGATTCCACAACTGTGAGAAAACTGTTGAGATAAAGAAGGAAAAACAGTGACACTAAAAGAATCGCCATGACGGGTTTCCTTGTGTTTCAATAATTCCTAGAATACAAATGTAATGTAAAGCCTGAGTCAGCCACAGGTTAAACGTTTGTGAAAACATTTAGGTATATATACTATTCAGATTCGGATGTTACTATAGTGCTCGGAAGTCGGCAAAACCAGCAGTGGAGATAATTAAGGAGATCATTACGTTAACAAATAATGAAATGATTCACATTAATATAATATAATAATGAATATATATTAGTCACATTAATTCATAATTAAATTGGATGCTGAAAACAGACAGACTGTCGGTGTGGCTATATTACAAATTTTTGAACCACTTAAAACAAACAGAAACTAAGAAATCAGCATGGAAAAATTTTGTTTTGTATTTCAAAACTGGAAACAAGAAAATACCAATTGACTTTGACCCAAAATTGGCAACGAAATCAGATTAACTGTCACTAGGTGACTTTTTCTCTACACTAATTAACGGGTCTTTGTAATAAACGACACAGTTTTAAAATCTTCACCCATTGTCGAAAAATTACGTAAGAAGCAGTGTCTCTTATCTAATTGCTCCTTTGGCATCACATTTCTTATTTCTATTCGTCCCTTCGCCCACATCAAGATTAGCCAGGTGTGGAACGACCCAATATCTGAAAGCACTGCCATCATCCACCGCTGTATATTTGCTGATTTACACAGTTGATGTTAATGTATGCAGTCCATACATTCAAAGCTTATCCAATGACTACGTGCTGGGATAGCAGTGTTAAGTTCACGTGACGGAAGGTGTGTAATATTTCATTGAAAATCAAAATTTTCCTGAAATTCTACAACAATGCATCAAAATTGTATTTGGTAGAGTCTCACTCGGTACGAGTCCCACTCGGTACTTTTCTAATCATTCTCAAGTAGTCCCACTCGGTACTGTTGTCTCACTCGGTACGTTGGAGTCCCAGTCGGTACTTTTATGTCTCACTCGGTACTTTTGTGTCCCACTCGGTACTTTTGAGTCTCACTCGGTACTTTATGGTCTCACTCGGTACTTTATAGTCTCACTCGGTACTTTAAGTTCAATTTGAACTATTTAAAGTATAATTTTCATGAATTATATATTTAGAATATTCGTATATAAGCACTCGTAGATATTAACTCAAAATTTAACACCCAAAATTAAGAATTAATTAAATGGGACACAAAAGTACCGAGTGGGACTCAAAAGTACAGAGTGGGACTCAAAAGTGCCGAATGGGACGTTTATTGTTTAGAAATTGGAAAGTACCGAGTGGGACTCCGTACCGAGTGGGACTGAATTTTATGACAAAAGTACCGAGTGATACACAATCTTGTATTTAGCTAATGGAAGTGGTAGGCCACCGCTATGGTGGGTTTAACAGTTCGAATAAAAGTACGCCATTGTGAGCCTTCACATGGTATTGTGGTCGGAGCACCGTTACGCAATGCCAAGAAGAGGAGCCCTCTAGTGGCTCATTCTTCTTCTAATTAGAGACAATTATGAACTCTTGATGCCATCTTTTAATGTTTAACCTGCCACTGTCATGTCTGTCGAACAGATGTTATTTATAATTTATATGTTATATTATTATATAATTGACCATAATAAGCTAAACTCTAGTGAGACCCAAAACTCAAATTCAGTATCATTCCTGCCTATAAGATTAAAATTATAGAAAATAGCAAACTTCTTTAACTTATCTGATTATCACTTCAAGCTATTTATTTAAATTCATGTGATGTTTATACTTTGTAGGCTTCCAATCCATCTCTTTGATGCAATAGGCAAAGCAATCAACTTTATGGAATAATACACTAATAATAATAATAATAATAATAATAATAATAATAATAATAATAATAATAATAATAATAATAATACACTAATTAAATTTATATACTGCTTAGAATCTGCAAGTCAACCTCTGTGATTCTTCCGTATACGCACACTTGACATTAAATTAAAGTGCACTTGACATTAAATTAAAGTATAGTTACTGGTGTATCTACCTTACCATACACTATGTATCAGCATTATAATTTTTTTTGAGAAGGGCCTAGCAACAGCGGCACACAAAGTGGCCATTACGTTGCTGCTCTCCGCAGACCGTTTAAAAATACGGACAAGAAACGGAGAAGCGTAGACTGTAGAACTGGTAGAACTGATGTTGGTGATAACCGATTTCCGTGGACAATAGGATTATGATGTGAACTGTCTGTGAGCATAACCGCTAGATTGAGTACGAAATTTACTAAGATCGGATTCCTGTGTTTAGCTACTATTACTGTGAGCACAGTAGAAAAGCCTAATATTATAGTATTTTCGTTGCATTCTGCGATCCAAAATTTGGCTCAGGTTATACATTGGGAGCTTAGGAGAAAGTCGCAGTCATGCCTTTTTCTGAGACTCACAGATAGCTAATAATAGAAGGCTCTTCTGGCGTTAACCATTGTTTCGGTTTTCGGGACGTGCTCGCGTTAGGCTAAGTTGGAACAGATTCACAGTTTAGTCAGGCTCAAGCTCAACGCTCAGCCTGAGAAATTTCTTAGTGGAACAAACCTACGTAGCTGTAATCTGATATCATGCCCAGCTATAGATGTATTTTAGATTATCTAAATTGTTCCGTTTGGCAGCTGTAAAAGCATGGGAAAGAAGTCTCGAGCTGAACTGAATGCTATGCGTCAAAAGGTGCTTTGTTAACATAGAGTTTGCATAAACTTGTCTTCATGTGATGAAGAGTGTTGGATTACCCAACTGTCAAGGTTTTAGCTTCTAGTCAAGTCATACCTGTTATCACTTCATTTTCACGTTGGCAATGTTGCAGGAGTTATTTAAAACTATAATTTAAAATATTTACATAATTAAAAGATGAAGTAATAAATTAATGTCAAGTTATTTGTAACGGTATTGAAAGTGGTTAGCCGTACTAGAATGAAGAAGACTGTTGCAATGTAGAAAAAAGTTTTTCAATGAGCTACAGTGACATATTGTAAGAGATGAAATTGTCACTTCAGCACCTGAGACCCGAAAAATTCGGGCCTCGGGTGGGACTCGAACCCACGACTTTCGGATTAACGCTATGCCTTTCATTCATATGCCATGGCAGTACTTTTACGCCGTTCGATGTAATTTTAGCGAAAAGAAAATATGGTTCCAATCCAATCGAACTGATATTGTCTCTGTCAGCATACGATAAAGCTTTAAATTATATTGTTGCAAGCCAAGGATAGGTCCGCTGATCAGGTAGGATAGGAGAACAAGATAACTACAATGAAGCGTTATGATATATATTGAAAGAAAATAACAGCAAGCATCAGCGGAGCTGCTGCTGCTGCTGCTGCTGCTGCTGCTGCTGTTATTTTCTTTCAATATATATCATAACGCTTCATTGTAGTTATCTTGTTGTGCCACAGCCACTGACGCAAAAGGTACAGTCAAACACACTAAAACTCGAAATCTCTGACAGGCAAGTTACACCTCAGTGTCAGTTTTTATCCTCCATCAGGAATACCTTTTCGTTCCGCTTGGTTTAAGAAATCCATGTTAGATCGAAGTAATCCCTGATTCGTCAGGTATAGATCTCTAGATCGCAGCCACAAATTCATCCGGTTATAGATGGCTAGTCTGAGCAATGCGAATGTACTTTAATGTGACGTGTAACATTTCCTTTTTTACCCTTATTACATAGGTAGTTATGAGCAGATAGAAAGAGTACTAGGAAAAACTATAACATAGGATCAAAGAACAAGTACGCGTTACAAAATTTCACAATTCTTTATACAAGTAATCTCCTCAGAAATGATATTTCTTTATATTCTACATTCTCTCCCATTTCTGAGAATCTGGAGCATTGTTTGTAATTAAATCCCGCAGTAGCTGGAAGCGGGAAGCATCCAGGGGTTTAGTAAGAATATCCGCCAGCATATGTTTTGTAGGACAATAGTGTACAGTAATTTCACCGGCTGCTAGCTTTTCACGGGTGAAATGTAGTTTGATATCCAGATGCTTAGTTCGGCCATGCCGAACTGGATTCTTGGCCATCGCCAGACAACTCTGATTATCCTCGAATATCTTTGTAGGAGTCTTATCAACCACTCCCATCCCAGACAGCAGTTGTCGTAACCACACTACTTCTTGTGTGGCAGCACAAAGAGCCACGTATTCTGCTTCGGCAGTCGAGAGCGCAACATTACTCTGTTGTTTGCTAATCCAAGACACTGGCCCACCCGAGAGAAAGAACACATAGCCAGTGCAGGATCTTCGGTTACCTGCATCGCCAGCCCAGTCTGAGTCGACAAAACCTACTAGGCCCCCAGGATGTGATTCTTTTCGAAAAACTATGCCCAAATCCAAGGATCCTTTTCACCGCCAGCCAGTGCTCATGGCCAGGATGTTGCACATGTTGACTGACAAGCCTCACCGCTGAAGCAAGATCAGGACGAGTTGTCAGTGAAGCATACAACAACATGCCAACTGCCCTTTGATACTCTTTAATGTTGACATCTTGTGATGAATTAGCCCGTTTCTTTAGTTGGATACCAAGTTCCATGGGCGTTTTCATGTCTTTGCCAGCTCCCAACCCAAAAGACTCAACCATTGCAGTGAGGTATTTTTTCTGATTTAGGACAATCACTCCGTTCTTTCTATCTCTTGTAACTTGGATTCCCAGGCAGTAGTGAAGTTCCCCCATATCACTCATTTTAAAACCTTCTGACAAAATTCTTTTAGTATTCGTTAATGTCGTTTTGCTATTTGCGCCAATGATCAGGTCATCAACGTAGACTGCAATCAATTTTCGGTCTTCATGTAGACGCAGCAATCAGAGTTGTTCTGTTGGAAACCATTACTCTTCAGGAATGAATCAAGAGTTTGGTTCCAACACCTTGCAGCTTGCTTTAGCCCGTAGAGGCTGCGGCGCAACCGGCAAACAAGATGTTCCTTGCCCTCGAATACGAAACCTTCTGGTTGGTTCATATAGATCTCCTCTGCTAGTTGCCCATTCAGAAACGCTGTCTTCACGTCCATTTGATGCAGTTCCAAATCGTTAGCTGCCGCCAGAGCAATGACACATCGGACAGACTGGAACTTGACAACTGGGGAAAATGTTTCTTCATAATCAATTCCATATTTTTGGGAAAACCCCCTGGCCACAAGGCGTGCTTTGAAACGATCAATGCTTCCGTCCGCCTTCGTTTTCACACAAAAGATCCATTTACAGCTGACACACTTTCGATCTTCTGGCAAAGCCACTAGCTCCCAAGTGTTAGTATCCATCAGACTTTGATACTCACTTTTCGCTGCAGCAATCCACTGGTTTGAGTAAGGCCCTTTTTTAGCTTCTTCAATTGTCCTCGGCGGTACAATGGCACTTCCAATACACGCATATTCCATCAGTTCTGAAACTTCGGCATCTTCGGTAATTCTTGACATCGCTGATGCGGCATCTTCGGTATTGCTGTTTCCTGGATGAACGCCTTCTGGACCAAGGACGTAGTCTTCAGATTCAAACTTCACTTCTCGACTTACGAGAATACGACCAGAGTCCAAGTCCGTCATCCTATACCCTGGATCAGAATAACCAAAAAATCTAGCCGGAACACTTTTGGGATCCCATTTCTTTCTTTGTGTTGGAGGGATCAGGACAAACCCACGACAGCCAAAAGTCTTCAAGTGACTAACATCCGGCTTCGCACCAAACCATGCCTCATAGGGAGTACCGCTTTCCAAAGCAGCAGTTGGGCTACGGTTTCGAACATACGTTGCCGTAGCCACCGCTTCAGCCCAGAACTTCCTGGGCAGCCCACTGTGAATCAGCATGCAGCGAGCTGATTCAACAAGAGTGCGATTCATGCGCTCAGCCACACCATTATGTTGTGGTGTGAACGGTTCTACCAGCTGATGATATATTCCTTCCTTGGCCAAAAAACTTTGAAACTTTTCCGACAGATACTCTTTACCATTGTCTGAGCGAAATCCCTTTATCCTTTTCCCTGTCACGTTCGTGACTCGGCTAACATAAGTTTGAAAATGAGAGAGGGCCTCCGACCTTTCTTTCATAAAATAAACAAACACGTAGCGGGATTGATCATCTATAAACGTGATGAAATACCGCTTTCTTCCACCAGACTCTGTGCTCATTGGACCGCATATATCACTGTGCACTAACTCCAAGACTTGTGAGGCTCTTGGTCCCTTATCTTTAAAAGGCTTTCTAGCAAGCTTTCCTTGGGTGCATCCTTTGCAAATATTCTTAGGTTTAGCACAACCCCCTTTGATACTCAGACCATGGACAGAGTCACTGTTAGCTAACTTAGCTAGGTCATAGTAATTGAGGTGCCCAAACCTGGCATGCCATACATGAACAGTTTCAGATTTAGAGTCAGTTGCCAAGTTGGCTTGGAGACCGGCAGATTTAATCCGTAACCAATACAAATTATTGTCACTTTTCCCTAATGCAATCACTTTCCCATCTCTTTCCATCTTACAGCAGTTTTGGGTAAACTCCACTTTAACCCCCAACGCTGTAGCGGCTTTCACGGAGAAGAGATTCTTGGACTATTTTGGGACATGATGGACATTGGATAAAGTTATGGGTTTCCCACTCTCTAATACAATGTTTATTTTCCCTAGACCAATTGCCTGGATGGTCCTGCCGTCGCCAAGGGAAATGTTTACGGGCTGGTCTAAAGTCACATAGGTTGAAAAAATGTCTTTGTCGAAAGCCATATGCTTTGTAGAACCAGAATCGATAACCCATCCTTTCTTTACGCAGGAATTAGAAGCAATCAGCAATTCTTCTGGATGATCACTTTGCATGAAATTCGTTGATTCTTTCTTGGTATCTTTGCAATCTCTGGCAATATGTCCGCGTCTTCCGCAAGCATAACACTTAATGTTGAACGACTTACGTTTATCATTAGCGTTATGCTTTTGAAAGACCTTACTGGACTGGTAGTTCGATGACTGATTTCGCTGACGAGGATGTGCCACCAAACCGTCAACGGGTGAATCTTTTTCTTTCTCCGCAATTCGCTTGTCTTGTTCATGTCTCAGTCTACCAATGACGAAATCTTTGGTGAGGTCATCAGGTGTTCTGGACTCCAAGGCCACAATTAAATTGTCATAGGATTGGGGAAGGCTAGCAAGCAACAATGTAACGAACTCATCATCGGGAATAGGGGCGCCGATTATGGAAAGTTGATCGGACAGAGTTTGCATTTCATTCAAATGTTCAGTTACAGAACCACCTTCGGACATACGAAGGTTGAGTAACTTTCGCTTCAAGAAAATTTTATTAGACAGTGTCCGCCTTTCGAATTGAGCCGACAAACGGTTCCAAGCATCCTGGGCAGACTGTGCATTTCTCACATGCACAAGCTGATTGTCACTAACACCAAGGCAAATTAGCGCAAGGGCCTTGTCTCTCTTGGCCTCAAACGCTTGGCGTTCATTAACAGTTGCATTGTTCCTCAACTCGGCGGTTCCATTAACGTGAGCCCAAATTCCTTCTTTCTTCAGAACCATTTCCATCCGAAATTTCCAATTGAAATAATTGGAATCAGTTAATTTTTCTACTTTATCAATCTCGTCCACTTTTGACATCTTGATAACGTGATGGACTTCCAAAAAGTTTCAATTAGAGTTCCGCAGAAACTGGGCCCATAACCTATTACATAGGTAGTTATGAGCAGATAGAAAGAGTACTAGGAAAAACTATAACATAGGATCAAAGAACAAGTACGCGTTACAAAATTTCACAATTCTTTATACAAGTAATCTCCTCAGAAATGATATTTCTTTATATTCTACAACCCTTACCGAATTGGTGTTTCCTCTTTAGCTATTGGATAGTAGTTGTTGATACTTACGTTTTGATTTTTAGCTATGAACAGTCAGACTGGGGCTGGAAAGAGGCAACCAAGCGGATGGAGTTGCGTGATGAATCCGCCTGGATGCTGATTGCATACCGATTGGTCCCTGGAAACGATCAAGATGAGAACCGACAGGAATCTAAGGAACCTGTGGCTTTGGCTTGCTTTCAATTTCATAGAGAGGATGATTTCCAGGTTTTGTATTGGTATGTATGTACGTACAGCAAACTGAAACATTATTTAAAGCCCGGTTCACGATGGTGTGCTTTGTGCTTTGTGCTTTGTGCTTTTGTGCTTTTGTGCTTTGTCCTTTGTGCTTTCTCGGTTCATGATGGTTTGAAAAGCACAGTGCTTTGTGCTTTGTGCTTTCCCGGTTCATGATGGTCTTCTGTGCTTTGTGCTTTGTGCTTTGTGCTTTTGTGCTTTTGGTGTGCTTTGGGAATGTTTGACAATGTCAAACATTTTGACTTGTGCTTTCAGTGCTTTCCAATCAAAACAAACCTTGTTCTATGCTGATTGGTCGAAAACTGAAACTGGAAGTCACATGATCACTACAGTATTCCCGGTGTTGAATTAAAGCTCATTTAGACACGACAAAAATGAAAAATTGAATTATTGAGAGCATGAATAGCTAAGAATTATCATGAGTTAACTTTAGCTATCGTAAACAAATAAAGATTTCATGCAAAAAATTTACTAATTAGTTAATTTTATAATAATTATTTTTAATTATTTATGATCGTTATTATTATTATATTATATTATTCGAAACGTCAATAAATCCATCCTGTTAACGTTTTTAAAACACCAAAATTTTGAATTCCGTCCAAACTGGCTTCCGTGACCTGTGCTTTTGATATTGTGCTTTCTCATCATGAATCATTTGTTTTCTGTCTCCTGAGCACAAAGCACAAAGCACTGTCTCCTGAGCACAAAGCACAAAGCACAAAGCACAGGAGACAAAAGCACAAAGCACTGGAGACAAAGCACAAAGCACAAAGCACTCCATCGTGAACCGGGCTTAAAAGGACAGAAACATGACCCCCAAGCCAGTCAGACGTACGGTTATTTCAGTTGCACCCAGGTCAGCAATGGTCGTCTGGCCAACCACCACTGACCCCCGCATGTCAAGCACAATTAAGATGGCTGAAAACTACCGTAGCTTGCTCGACAGCTTGGGATACTAAAAAAACATGGCTGCAGAAAGGGATTCGGAAGGGTATGGCGAGCACTCAGATAGGATAGAGATGAAAAGTCCGTATTTCTAAGAGTACATGTGAATGGCATTTTTTACATTAAACAATTAAGCATTAAACATCCCACAGTATTAATTTTTATCCTTTTAAGATTCCTGCTAAAATGTCCGCTAAGTTACCGAAAAAATTGATTGGAAATCAGAGATAGACACAGAGGGACCTTTTTCACCCGCCATGTCAT
This sequence comes from Trissonchulus latispiculum, assembly GCA_030248195.1. NCBI lineage: Eukaryota > Metazoa > Nematoda > Enoplea > Enoplida > Ironidae > Trissonchulus > Trissonchulus latispiculum. Next base: position 15,032 of record JASAND010010177.1, read on the forward strand.
CTCTGTCCCAATCAAATTGTCAAACAAACAAAAAACAAAAGCCAACTTAGCTTTGATGCCGCGCTAGTTTGTTAGGTTGTCCGTTGTGCACCAGTTTCCTCTCATTACACTCCTTCTTAACCGACAGCCGCTGCGAGGCTGTTGGTTATTGGGTAAGCAAACTGCTCAAGCTCAACCACTTGGCATTTCTGCTTCACAACCCTCAAAATGCCGGTTTTTGATGTTGTGTACCAATTTGTGACCCACTATGTTGCTTATGATCCGGCAGCCGCTGAGGCTGTTAATTATTAAATGGCTCCACAAATAGACATTCTTTTTTCACTACAAGCAAAAGAGTTATCAAAAGCTAGTTTTTGCTTTTTTTAAACAAGTCAAACAACGCAGAACACAACCACTCAAAAACCGAAACAAACATACGTAACCCTATACCCTAACAACGCATTATGAAACTGCGTGGTTCCCTCATTTTTCCATTTACTCCACTTTTTATTAAATTAATTTGCTGAATTTATTAAATATCCAAAAACAAACTTATCGTGTTCCAAAATCAACCACTCGTCATCACGTAGCAGAACAGATCGCATTATAATTTAAACACTTTGCAGTAAATGCAGACGTCTTTACGACTGACTTCATGTTATTCTCAGCATAAAATAATGCAGCTTACTTTTAAATTGTTATACAATTTAGTAACGTAATAAACGCGTTTTAGGGCATATTAAGAACTAAAGTGGTGATTCCTTTTTGACACATGTCATTGGTTGACGGGTCAATTCCAGATGAAACAACTTGATGGAACTTTTCAAAACAAGTTCCTTTAGCATTATAACACTTCTTCGCACAATTCCACTTCAAAAATTTGACGTTTGCGTTCAAGACAGTTTTCACCAATTTTCCAAATTGGACAGCAGTTGCACAGTTATAGCTATATTCATTTGAAAGACCTCGTTGTGCTCTATATTTTAGCGTTTTTAAGCGATTTTCTTGCTTTGCCCTATCATGAGATAGAGACAGTCTTCCTATTTTGCCCTCCGAAAGCTGTCATTTTTGCAGAAATCAAATATTGCATTACTTGTTAAGCGACGCAAGCCGTCTCAAACTTTGCAAAAGTCTAAATTAGTATCATTGTTTTCCTAAAAGAGAAAATATTAAGCTACTTTTCGATATAGAAATGAATTCTTAACTCCAAGCAATGAATGAGTAATAATGGTTCAAAGTTGATGACTCCAAAAGGAATCACCACCTTAAAAAATCTAGAAATTTTGCCAAATTCTTTTGGAAATAAAAATTATTAATTGAATCCAGCATTTCTTGCCGGCAAGTAGGCAAGCTGAATTTAGTCTGCTCTACACACCATTGGAAGGGCCAATATTTCATTTTGTGTTCAGTGTTTTACGAGTTCAGTAGATATTACCAGTATCAATCAGTTACTGGAAAAACTACTACTTTTATGTTTCGGTACATTTTAAGACTCCAGTATATATTTTTGGTAACCGGAGTATTTTTGGAATCCAGGAGATAGGTATTACTGGCAAAACCAGAAGAAATTACTGGAAAATCAAGTATTTTTGGTGCTCGGAGTATTTCAGGAGTCCAGTAGATATTACTGGAGAAACCAGCAGAAATTACTGGAAAATCCAGTATTTTGGGTGCTCGGGGTATTTCAGGAGTCCAGCAGATATTACTGGAGAAAACAATAGAAATTACTGGAAAATCCAGTATTTTTGAAAATGTAAATATTTAAGTGCAGTCCAGTAGATAGTCCTGGGAAATGTAAGAAAAACTACTGAAAAATCCAGTATTTTTGTGTTTCGACACATTGTAGGAGTTTGGTGCAATTTAATGCTGGATCCAGTACAAATTACTGGAAAATCAAGTAAGTTGAACAACCCATATCCAGTAAATGTTATTAAAATATTTAGTAGAAACTACTGGAGAAACCAGTAATTTCGTACTAAGACATTTCCTTAATACTTATTACTGGACTACCTCCAGTACTTATTACTCCACATCCAGTCAAATCTACTAGTCCTTAGTATTTCTGAGCTACTGGAGTTGTTCCAGTAGAAACTACTAAAGTATTCCTAAGAGAGTAAATTCTAGTGTGCGTCTACGGAAGTAGATTTACTGAGAGCACTTTAGCTTAATGTCAAGTAAAAGTATACGGAAGAATCACTGTCAACGTCTCAGTTTCATTAATCTTTTACACAGAAATTTAAAACTAACTTTAGAGCTACTTACTGTCGCCTTCCACTTTCAGCAAATGCGTCCCTCACTACGAAGGGTACGTCACTAACTTTGCAGCATAGCTTTCTGTGACTAAGTACAGTGCTAAACCTAAAACTGCATAAATCTTTCTGGAAATGTCAAAACTTCCTGAAACGCGGCACCATAGCACATGCTGTGTCATGACTAATGTTTTGTGAATGGTACACTGCTCAGTGCCCACACAAAACACACTGTGCAATGAGAATAACTCCAGGCTCGGATCGGCAACAAATTAATCCACGGAAACCATTCTACCATCACCAGCAATACGTAGCTATAATTTAATTTTTCTATTTAAACAAAAATTAGAGCGCCGGTGGTCACTTCTATCTTGCAGCCATCAAGCAGTTTGATACCATACGCTTCTTTGGGTCTCCGACGCAGACTCAAGTCGGCTCAACGACGTGTCTACCTGTTCTTCTCTTACTCGGATAATCCTGCAGGCACGAGCGGAATAGTAACTTGTAGGAGGTTTTGGCTGTTTTCTTCTTTGTTTTCCAAGGAAAGCAACGCTCTTCTTCGAAGAGATGGCTTTTTGGGAGCAATAGAAAGACTATCCCCGCTTCGGTGTGGGATACACCGTGTGGTATAGTGGCCTTGGCAGCTTGGAGTATGAATTCAACTACTACTTACGGAGTTTAGGGACTTGGGAAAGCAAATTAACATCAATCAGCAGACTCTTGTGGTCAGAGTTCATGCTGTCTTTCTTAATTTCCTCGTCACCCGATCCGGCATCGTCAGCAGTGATGAGTCTGGGTTGTATCGTAGGTTAGGACCACGACCATAAAGGTAATTCCTATGCAGTTCCATTGTAACAGACGCAACTTCAATGACATCGAAGAAGAAGATGCACCAACGAGACATGCAAGGTGTTTTCTTCTTTCCTGTCTGAGAGCTCGTCCCGAACTTCTGCAGCCGATTTTGTTTGCGCTAGCGAGCAAGCCCAAGGCTTCCGCCATCCTAGTCACTGTTGGATATGGGGGCAGCAGCAGCCGGGTGCACGACTCAGGCTGCCTTGACTGACTGAGGTTGTTTCAGCTTTTGCTGAGATTGACCAATAACCGCATGTCAGTCTGGCTTGGGGGCCTTGTTTTCTGTCCTGGGCTCTCGCTTCTCCGCGCTCCTTTCTGCCTTCTTGTCAGTGGAGAGCAGCATCTATCAGGTCTCCTGTAGAACCCAACGATGCTGAGCCAGCATACAAAAAATACGTAGCTATAAGCGTTACACACGCTCAGTTATCGGTTGGCTGAACACTATCTGCACAATAACGACTGATCCCCTACCCCCACCCCAAAAGTGAGTGCTTCCTTCATTTTTGCCCCCTACGCTTGCATGTTGTAGCTCGTGGGATGTAGGGTCAGTCGTTATAGACCAGATGATGTCCGCCAACTGATAACTAAGACTGTGACGCTCCTTGCTACTTATTATATCCTCTGATAAATTAATAGTACTGCTTGTGTGCTGAAACTGAAACGAGCATACATCTAATTATGGAAGTGAAGAACTAGATACTCAGCTGTTATAAGATACTCATAGTTATAAGATATAAGATACTTAGTAATTATAAGGAGACAAGCCCAGTATCAGCTAGCACGGCAACGGAAATGTGGTAGGGCTGTGCCGTTAAGGATTTTGCCAGCGCCGGGCCCGGGCCCGGGCCGACCTAGCTTGCCGGGCCGGCCGGGGCCGGGCCTACCCGGCCCGGGCCCGGCCCCAAGCCCTCGGGACCGCATCAAGGCTCCGGCCCCGGCTGGCCCGCGGCCCGGGGTTCCACGGCCCGGCCCGGGCCCGGAGCCCGCTTCACGGCCCTCGCCCCTTCCCGAGCCCTTTTCACGGCCCCGCCCGGGCCTGGATTCCGTTTTACGGTTCCACGACCCGGTCCGGGCTCGGGGCCCGCTACACGGCCTGAACCCGTTGACCCGGGCCTGTGTTAGCGGCCTGAGCTGTGATGTGCGCTAACCAGGTATTGTATGTGCGGAAATTCCTCGACTTTGAGCGGTTTTTCTAAAACCACAGTAACAAACAGTCATGCATAGAGACTAATCACACACTGTCACAATCCTAATGTTACCTCTGGATTTCGCAGCATTACCAAAAATTAGGAAACGCAAACAAGTGATGTAAAAACAAATAAACAACCGGGAAGGAATGAAACTTCAAATTGTCTTGGAACGAACTTCCAAAATTATCCCATGTCCACAACAACGGGTCCTGGAAGCTTTGAAATTGCTTGACCACAAGATAACTGTAGTAAGCATTAAGGCCATCTTGCAAGTTTTGCTTCTGTTGTATACATGGCTGGTTGCTGATTGCTCAACAGGGTGAGAAAACGATTCAATGCCTTTTGAGCTTGTATATATAAGTCTTTAGCCTTTGGCCGCAATGTTTAAGGAAGTAAACACGAACATTGTATTGAAACCTATGTGCTCATATATTGATTGTGTATTAATATGCATATATAGACTTATCTACGTGTATGTATATGTACATGTATGTGCATACATTACACACACAAATGAATCGAAGCTTAAGAAACCGACGGCCCCGAAGGCCCCGGCGGCCCCGCAAGCCCCGCTGGCCCGGCAGGACAGGTTGGCCCCGTCGGCCCAGCAGGCCCCACGGGCCTTGAAGCGGGCCGCAGGGTCAGGCCGGCCGGGCCGTACTCTATAGAACCGGGGCCAGGCCGGCCTGGGCCCCAGTCCCGCTTCCCGGCCCGGTCACAGCCCTAGCGGTGGCTAGATTCTATTCTCTACTCCTAGTTCTGACAACAAGTACACCTTAGCTACAGCTACCAAACTTACGAAAGAAATGCTTTTACTATAAGGAAAGGTGCTAATTACAGACAACAATCAACGATACGACATATACGACAGGTACAAGGTAAAAACAAATTGAACAGAACAATTCTCTTGTAAAACCACAAATAACAAAAAACAAACTAGAGAAACCACTCAAAGGAGACACAAAGTCAATTTGAAA
>JASAND010010178.1:0-20030 GCA_030248195.1 Trissonchulus latispiculum
TAAAAAGGCTGGGGGCTACCGCCCCCCTTACACCTTATGCCATAGGTGTACCACCTGTTTGGGTTGGGGTGGGGGAGTAGAAGGTCCAAATTTGGCTCGGGGGACCCCACCAAAATCCGAAATTGGGGGGGCCCCCTAAACTGTACCCGTTTTTTTGGCTAAAAATGCTCCTTTTTCGATGTACAGTACATTAAACATACTCAAAAGCTTCTGTCAATAGTTTTCGTATGCGAAAATAGGGCTTGAAAATTGACTGGCCTCTCCGTGGGGGGGGGTCTCACAGGGGGCAAACTGTAGCCTGGTATAGCCATGGGGGGAAAAAACCCACTTTTTCGGATTTTGGCTGGAACTTTTTTTGTTATAAGGGCTAGCTGAGAACTCTATATACCATCGTACTTGGCGTACTTAGAACTTTCTTTTAAGCCCATTTGCACTTCTCTAGGTTGTACCGTTAGGCCGGTATAATGCAAAAAGTAGCGGGGGGAAAAAACCCCAATGGGGGAAAAAACCCAAATGGGGGGAAAATAAACCCACCCCTCACAGGTCCTAAAAATTGTCGTAGCGCGATTCTGACACTTCCTGTGTAAAATTCAACTCTTTTTTAGTTAGTATGAGTCAAAAAACCCGACCTAGGTAGCTTTTTTTGAGATCTCATGTGCCATTGAAAATGCAGCATCAAATGGACAGGTTTCATAAAGTTTAACACATAAACATAGGGCAATTTTTGAAAAATGCTAAAAACGATGTAATTTGATAATACTTATTATTCTAACGTGTAGAGAATGGTTTTTTACGTACAATTTGCTATTAAAAGTCACAATTAGACCTCTGCTGGGTCATCCAGCAGCGAAATTGCACTTTTAGGGTTTTATGCCTCTAGCTACCCAAGTATTCAAAATTGTCCAAATCTGACAGCATAGGGTGACGCAGCGTCCTCGATAATATGGTACTACAGTCCCGAATTGTTTCCCAGTTAAGCTGGTAAAAAAATTTTCAAAAAAATTTGGGTGGGTTTTTCCCCCCAAAGTGGGTTTTTTTCCCCGCCACGTTTGGCAATGTGCCAGTCTAACGGTGCATCGGATCGGTCTAATTTTTGCTGTGTGCAAAGAGGAAGACTTGCCATCATTGCAGATATTTGCAAAACTTTTCTAGCCCAACCCAGTCAAAAGTTACATCGGTCCAAACTTTTGCCAAATTTTTGGAAGGTTGGACCAAAAAGTAGGTATCATTTTCAAAATGTCATAAAATGAGCAAGAGTGAACCAAATGACCTGATCTTTGCACACATAGGTTAGAAAGAGTCGCGCTTTCTGCTGGTATGTTTTGGAGCTCCTAGCTCCAACCCGTGACCCAGGAGGCGCACAGGGAGAACCAACATTGTAAAATTGTTAAATTTTCGTTGTAAATTTGCTTAATTTACAATGTAATTATAATATTGTAAATTCGTTGTAGTTTTTTACAACTAGAACATAGGCGTAGATAAAGGGGGGGGGGGGCGCCCAGGCGCCCCCCAAAGCACCTTTGCCCCCCTGGAAATTTTGCTAGAGCAAAAATTTTTGAGCTCGCGCGCAGCGCGAGCTTAGCATATTGCGCCAGTTTTGTCGGGAAAAGTTAGTCTGAAAAATAGGTTTTGACCAATTTTTCAAAAAATCGCTAGCTCGAAGCCAAACTAGAGGAAAATGTCGTGCGAAAATTACCGGGAATATGGGTTTAAAACGTAATATTTCTAAAAATTTTCTACTGGGGGCTGAGCCCCTATATATAGTCCCGCTTGTCTGAGCCCCTATATATAGTCCCGCTTGTCTGCATTCTTACTCATACGTATTACGAATTGCTAGCTATGACAAGTATATATTATGCATTATGTATATATATTGATTATTTCATTTCCCTGAAATAAAATTTCCTGTCTTTTGTCTTGCAGATGTGGCAATTGAAAAAAATTAACCTGTAATTTATTCCGAAAATGACTAAACCTATAGCTCATAGCTTAACAAAGAAAGTGCTCTAAATTAATTCCTGAGATTCTAGAATTGAAAAATTCTGCAAATTCTGGGGGCCCCGCCCCCCGACACCCCCCGCGGGTGTTATTTTTTCGCGACATTTGGGTTCGCCACAGCCATTCCCCGCGTGCATTGCTAGGTCATATTATTTGCTGATCTGAAATAAAACAGCAAGAACGTGCTTAAAAAAATTGCTTTCATGTCTAAAATCTAAAAATTTTCAACTTCTGGGGATTCAAAAGCAATTCAGTTCTAAATAAGTTGAAAATTATCAACTTTGATATTAAAGAGTTAGTTTGTCTAGCAGTTTTTTGTTGAAAACCTGAAAAAAGTCAACTTTAATAATTAAGCCGTTTCTGGTGAAAATCAGAAAATTTCTCAAGTTTACTATTTAAGAATTAAAGCTTCTGTAGTCGCTTTTGGTGAAAATCTGGAAAAATGAATTTTATTTTGAAAAGTGTTGAAATTTATGACTGTAGGTCACGGTAAAAAATTACTGAATTTCGGGGGGGGGTAGGTTCGCCCCCGGTAACACCCCCCCCCCCCCGACTTGCCAAAGATCCGCCCACCCCGAAGAAAAGACCTATCTACGCCACTGAACTAGAATACCATGTTTTTACAACGTTAAACATTCATTGTAAAAAATTTACAACGTTTTTACAATGAATATACAACATTGTAAAAAGGTGTGCCTCATTTTATAATGATTTTACAATGAATTTACAATGTTGTAAAAACAGTGTAAATTCTTTTACAATGATTTTACAATGGTTTTACACTGTGATAACTACATGTTACAAAAGTTGTACTTTTGTTGTAAAAATCTAGAATGAATGTACAACGAATGTTTAACGTTGTTAATTCATGGTAAAATCATTGTAAAATTTACAATGATTTTTCAATGGGTTTTTAACATTGTAAAAATGAGATAAAACCATTGTAAATTTGGTAACATTTGTGTGTTCGTCTCAGGGGGCTCTGTCTATTCCTAGGCAATTTTTATGGGGGGGGAGCTTGATGAGGAGGGACGCACACGCATCCCATCGATGGGGGCGCACACAAAATGGGGGGGGGGGTGTTTTTTGAAAAAAAATTTCAAATTTTAACGTTTTTATGTGTAAAAACTGCGAAAATTCGCCAAAAATGACTAATTTTAAGTGGTTTTTCAGCTAAAACATCGAAAATACCCTTAAAAATATGACGAAGCGGAAAAATTTTTGAAAATTTAGGGCAAAAATAGTACAATCTTGCAGCTTTTTGGGTTATGAGGGAGGAAGGTCGGGATTTATGGGGGGGGGGACGGAGGTCGCCAAATGGGGGGCGCCCCCCCCCTCCACTAAGGATAAGCCAGGACGATGGCTTATTTTATACCTGGATGGAAGGGCAAAATCACCCTCCCCCCAAAATCATGTCCCGACTCCGCCCACCCTCGGAATTTTGGAGACTGATCCCCAACTTTAAATGCCAGACTCCACCCGCCCAAATTTGCCAGACCTCAGCCCACCCTCAAGGTTTTGCCCCAAAAAACAAAAACTACATTTTTTGCAAAAATTCTGATTTTTTCGATTAAATGACCAAAATGCTGACACATTGCTGATTTTTAGTCGATTAGAAATATCGTATTTTTATAATAAGTTTTCTTTAAATTTTGACGAATAAAATTAGCCTTGTCCCAAATTTGGTTTGTTTCCGGACCCCACCCATAGGTATGGCTGGCAAAACAGGGGGTTGGGGCTAGGGGGTTCGTAATAAAGGGCAATTATTTAGATATGTATACGGGTAATCATTTACTTTAGGGGTAAAAAAAGCTTTTCTATATAAAATCATCGATAAAATTTGGCGAAAATTTACCTAGGGGAGGGGTTTCGGGAATGGCTGTTTCAGGAAAAATACCAGATTTAATGTATATAGCTGCTGAACCGCGATCTGTAGGGAGCCCAATCTGGTTTTTGGGAGGTGAGCCCGTGGGAAATTTGTATTCCGACGTTCCCCATCCGCTAGAATGTATTCTAAGGGTTTTTGGGGGCTGGGAATTTAAATCCGAGCTCCATTTTCCCGTCCGACCTCTCCATAATGCTGTGGCGCCCTTCCACGGTCGCGGTTCCGAAACCGTGGAAAAAATTTTACTCGTGGTATCAACGGTCTCCAATTTTCGCGAAAAATCGCCTGTAGGGTAATTCGGAGATGCGGATTCCGAATCTGGCGACCGAATTTCCTAAAATGTATGTAAATTCCGCAAATACCGATTTTCTTCGAATTTTTAAAAATAAAAAATAAATAAATTGATTGAAAATAAATTGATTTTTGCAGCTCGAATAGAAATTTCACTCTATATTCGGAATCAGCATCCCCGAACTATGTACTCTACAGGCGACTTTTCGTGAAAATCAACCGTTGCTACGAGTAAAAATTTTCTCACGGGGTCGGAACCACGACCGTAGAAGGGCGCCACAGCATGATGAAGAGGTCGGACGGGAAAAGTGGAGCTCGGATTTAAATTCCCAGCCCCCAAAAACCCTTTAGAACACATTGCGGATGGGGAACGTCGGAATACAAATTTTCCCACGGGCTCACCTCCCAAAAACCAGATTGGTCTCCCCACAGATCGCGGTTCAGCAGCTACATTAAATCTGGTATTTTTCCTGAAACAGCCACCCCCGAAAACCACCAGCTACGGCAAAGTTTAGCAATTTCTCGCTAATGTTGGTTGTTTGGCTAAAAAGTTTCAAACATTTTAGGGAGGGGGGTCAGGGACGGGGACCTATCCATTTAGGTAGAGGGATTGAACCCTCCTAACATTCGCATACGTACGTATAATATGACCCAAACTCCCAAACCCACTCGTCCTAATTTCGGGCTATCCCCACCCCCCAACGTACACTTATGGGTGGAAGGGTCGCAGGTCGCTTATTGAGGTCGTGAAAAAACCAACCCGCTAGTGGTAGAGAAAAAACCACCACACCACTCACCCACCCCCCTCCCCGGGTGTGGGCTGGCATTGTTTGGCATTTCCCCCCAATTCAAAATTTGCCTATTTTTGAAGACTTTTCTATAGCAGTTAAATAAATAACTTTTGATCATATTTTCACCTGAAATTTTGGTGGGGGGGGGGGGTAAATTTCTGAAATTTGGTGGTTGACCCCCGAAATGCGATGGGGATTCCCCCCCAAAATCAGTGGCGGATCCAGGATTTTGAAAGGGGGGGGGGCGCTGAAAAATTTTTCGAGGGGGGGGACCTAATTTTTCCGGGGGGGGGGGGGGGGCGGGTGGGAAAAATTTGCTTTTTCCAGGAACAAAATGTTTTACAAGAAAATATTGTGTATGGAAAGGTTGGTTCACTTGCCAATTGAAAAACAACTATATATATATATCCCGCGAGTGAAGCAAAGTATGGAGGATTAATATACACAAGAGGCAGAGTCCCCCAGAAGTTGAAGAATTTTTTGAAATTGGAAAAAATCCGTCATGCATACTTTTGAAAAGATTAAATAAATAAAATAGAGATTATATACCTATATATAGTAGCTTCAGTGGCGCACATAGGATCTTTTTTCAGGGGGGGCGGACCTCAGAAAAATTGGGGGGGTCTGGGGGCATCGCCCCCCAGAGTTGAAAAATTTTGGACAACAACGTTTAAAATGCAAAAAAGCGTAAATTCAGCAAAAATAGAAACAATTTTGCGCCGAAGGCGCGAAAATTTTTGGAAAAGTTTAAAAAGTTGCTATTGAAAGGTTTAAAACGCTGAAATAAGGGTAAATTAAGCAAGGTAAATTTCGCGCCGACGGCGCGAAAATTTTTAAAATTTTACGTCCGTGCTACGCACGGACAATAAAAATTTTCCTTTACATCTGGTTTGGGGGGGGGGCGGCCGCCCCCCCCCCCCTTATGTGCGCCCTTGAGTAGCTTACGAAGTGAAAAACTTGCAGTAAAATAGTCTAAGTATATACAAGGAATGGCGGCAATAAAGAGGACAAGCTACAATGGCAACAGAGATAATGTGCGAAACGGGGGGCCTGTGGGGCGGAGCCCCCCAGAAGTTGAAGAATTTTTTGAAATAGTGGAAAATTCAGCAGTTCAAATGTTTAAAAAGATTAGTTTCTAGAACACGTTCAGAAGCTGCCAATTATCAATCTTGCATTGCCCATTTATATATATACGTTATGAAAGCAAAATAAAATTTGTAAATATATATATATAATATCATAGGGGTCGCGGCAGCGACCCCTATAATATGTGTCAAAAGTCCCTGGAGACACCGTAAAATAAGCTGCGCAGAGGCTGCGCAAAATCCTGCGCAGATTTCATGCGCAAATTGTAGAGCACATCGAGTTTAGTATGTGTGCGAAGTTTCAGCCCCGTATCACTTTCCGTTAAAAAGTTGCGCCCCGGACCGGTTATGGCGGCGATGTTTTTTTTCCGGTTTCTCCTATTTAATGGTCGTATTGTCCTGACTTTCCGCCTCTTTCACGTAATCTGCAGCGGAGGCCGGACCTAAAGGGGTATAGGGTCTGGTAGTACCCCATGCGCCATTTAAGAATCGCTACTTTTTTTGCGCCGCAGGTGCGCCACAGCGCCGCAGCGGCGCCGCAAAGTCGGCTCAGAGCGAAAAGTGACCATTTTTGTGGTCGCTGCGCAGCTCGAACGTTAAGAGCTGGAGCCGATTTCTTTTTATATTCAGAAACTACATATATTGAACTAACTAAATAGCTAAGTCTCGTTTCTCTATCACTTCCCATGCGACCACAGTGGCCGGTCAAAAATGGTGAAAATTCGAAAAATGAAAAATCGAAATTTCTCGCTGTGTATTCAACTTAGAAAGCTCAATTCTTTCATACAAAGGTTTTCTGGCACGGCGAATTGATTCCCGTAAGCAGGTTTGCCGTCGGACCCACCCATATTGCTGGGCTGGTTCCACTTTGCTGTCGGGAGGGTCAAGTCGGAAACCGCTTCCTGGAGGTCCATAGTAGGCTCTACCTGACCTCTCAAAACTTTGTCCATAGGGGTTTTCTGGTGCGCCCAGCTCATTTCCGGTGTCCGTTTTGCCGTCCGACCCACCCATCTTGCTGGGCTGGTTCCACTTTGCTGTCGGGAGGGTCAAGTCGGTACCGACTTACAAGAACACCATATAGGACTGTGCATGGCCTCTCAAAACTTTGTCCATAGAGGTTTTCTGGTGCGCCCAGCTCATTCCCGGAGTCCGTTTTGCCGTCCGACCCACCCATTTTGCTGGACTGGCTCCACTTTACCGTTTGAAGGGTAAATCGGGTAGGGGGTCAAGTGGTCAAAAATAAAATTTTTCAAAAGTGGTCAAATTTGGTACCAAATGAAAGCCCTAAGTGAGCTGAACAACTTTTGTCATAGATTTGCATGCTCAAAGTGGCTGTAGAGTGCTGTGGTAGGGTGGGGGTGGGGACTTAGGCAATTTTGGGTCGAAAATAAAGTTTCTCAAAAGTGGTCAAATTTGGTATCAAATGAAAGCCCTAAGTGAGCTGAGCAACTTTTGTCATAGAACTGCGTAGCCAAAGTGGCTGTAGAGTGCTGTGGTGGGGTGGGGTGGGGACTTAGGCGATTTTGGGTCAAAAATAAAATTTTTCGAAAGTGGTAAAATTTGATATCAAATGAAAGCCCTAAGTGAGCTGAGCAACTTTTGTCATAGAACTGCGTAGCCAAAGTGGCTGTAGAGTGCCGTGGTGGGGTGGGGTGGGGACTTAGGCGATTTTGGGTCAAAAATTAAAATTTTCAAAAGTGGTCATATTTCGAGTCAAATGAAGGCCTGCATCGAACTGAACAACTTTCGCGATAGAACCACCCACCCAAACTTGCTGTGTCGGATTTATATACTTGCTTTCTCAACCGGAATTTAAACGACAGACATAGGCCCAACACACATATTATCCCCTTTTGTGCGGAGCATTTTTGTTACTTGTATATATATATATATATATATATATATAAGCCGGTATATAGTCATAAAATAAACTGAAAGCGTTGAGTACAATTAATTATATACTTATATACAAAACAGGAAAGGAAACAAAATAGAAGACACTTTATAAGAGACAGAAGTTCTGTCACAGAATTAAGTACGTAATAAAGCAGCACGGAAGTATAAGTGCGCCGCAGGCGAAATTTTTTAAAAACTTGTGGAATTTATTAAAATTATGCTTAATTTTCACTCGAAATATGCATTATAAACAGCTGAAAAAATTTTCTAGGGGGGGCCCGGAATGTCAAAGGAGGGGGCCCAAATCGTAACGGTTGGGCCCCGGGCCCCCCCCTGGATCCGCCACTGCCCAAAATTCTCACCTCAGAAAATCAAAAACAGTCTAATAGTCTATAGTATATAGTCTAATAGTCTAAAATAAAATTTTCTGTAATTTAACGCTTTTTTCATCGAAAGGGAATTTTTTTGCCTTTCTGCCTTTAAGATATCCCCCCCAGATTTTTTTGCCCAGCCACACCTATGCCCATGTTGCAACCAAAAATTCAAAAATTTTCAAAGTCCCAATAAATTCGCTGGGAATCAGCAGGAGCTACAATAATACACCCTCTAAGGTAGTTGTGGACGCTGTTTAAGATAGGCTATTAAAATCCGATCTAGCTCATATGGGTGACTCACACTGGCGATGAGTTTTTCTCCGCATCTCGGACCGTATTTTCCCGTCGCGCTTTAAATTCGCCTAAATTTTTAGCGAATAATTAGCATTTGTTAAGGGCTCAGACACTTTTGGACAACCCCCAAAAAGTGGGAGGTGACTTGCGGAAAGTGGGCGGGGCTCACCCCCACCCATTAAAAATGCCAGCTTCTCCCTTTGTTTAGCCAGATCAGACCCCTTCCGGCCCTCCCTACTTTTCCAAGCCCCCCCCCCCCTTTTTTCGCCAAACATAACTTGTGGGCTGGGTTTTTTAGCTTATTATATATACTACATATACATCGTTTATAGGTTATAGTTTTTTATACATATACACGTCCTCTATGTGTTTATATTCTTATATTTATGTTATACGTATATATATATGACATATTGTATAATATATTATGTGCATATATGTGTTAGAAACTATCGAAAGGGAATTTTACCATGTTTTTACAATGAATTTACCATAAACTGGTTTTAGCCAATCACTGAAGACTTCATTTACAACGTTTTTACAATGATTTTACAATAAACTAGTTTTAGCCAATCCGTGAAGACTTCATTTACAACGTTTTTACAACGTTTTTACCACGTTAAAAAAGCATTGTAAATTCATTGTAAAATAGTATACAGCTCCCGCTAATGAATTGGAAACTTGGTAAAAACGTTGTAAAAATGTAGGAAAAACATAGTAAATGCATAGTAAATATTTTTACAACGATTTTAATACGATTGTAAAAACATTGTAAAAATATTTAAAAGCCATTAAAATTCCATTGTAAAAACATTGTATTTTCGTAATAAAACTATTGTAGATTCGGATATAAATGTTGTAAAACTATTGTAAAATCGTATAAAGTCATTAAAATTGCATGGTAAATGCGTTGTAAATTCGTCGTACCTTGCGCATTAAACAATCAAGGTAAAATCATTGTAAATTCCCGGCCTAGCAAACAGATGATTTTACAACAAAACTACAATATATTTACAATGAATTTTTAATGGAAAAGTTCTCCTTGTGGCGGGTGGGTTTTTTTTCCCCAAAAAAGGGGGTGGGTTTTTTTTCACCCCATGGCGAGATGGCCGAGTGGTCTAAGGCGCTGGTCAGAAGTTCCGATCTTACTGTCGGTGGTTCGATCCCCGGAAGCCACAAAGCTTTCTCGAATCTAGCCAACCCAGCTATCCTGGGGTTTTTTTACTGGGAGGGGGTGGGGGGGGGGCCCCCCCACTTTTTGGGTTCCCCCCCCACTCGACCCCTTCCCCCCCACTCGTTCCCCCCCCCCCACTTTTTTGGGCTTCCCCCCCCCACTCAACCTAGTGCCCAGAAAATGACAAATTTTTAGGATTTTTGGTCAAAATTTTCAAAAATTTTCCGGCTTCGCCGGAATTTTTTCGTCAAAAATGGTCTATTTTGGTGCTAAAACTCAATTTTTGAGCACTTTTAAGCTTAGTTATAGCAGTATATGTAGAAAACAGGCTTTTTATACTGTATTTTTGGCATTTTTAGCCCATTTTATTTCCCCCCCCCACTTTTGCACCTCCCCCCCACTAGTGGGGGGGGGGGGGCGTCCCCCCACTAGTGGGGGGGGGGGGCGTCCCCCCCCCCCACTTATTTTTGCCTAAAAAAACCCCAGCATCCATCCTTAATTGGTCGGTAAATGGGTACCACTACGGTGGGAAGGTAACAGGAGTCTGTGCAGAAGGGCCGGCCCCCCTTCCACGGATGCAGTCATCATTAGAGGTGACACTCCTGGCTCTACGGCTGAGAATCCTGGGATGAGCACCGGCACCCCATGTCCTGTGGCAGGACGGAGATATCTCCTGGGGTAAACCTTTACCTTTACCATGGCTATACACCTATGCATAGTTTCCCTGGAAATTTTGGTTGGGGGGGGGCAAACTTCGAAAATTTGGTGGTCGATCCCCGAAAAGTGATGGGGAGTACCCCCCCGAACCCCCCCCCCAAAATTCGGACCTCAGAAAATTCAAAAAATGGCCTAAAAACGCAAAATTTTCTGTATTTTAACGCTTTTTTTGTCAAAACAAGGCTTGTTTTTATCGTTTTAGGCGTTTTTACACCGTTTTAAACCGATTTTAAGCCAAAATTTGAGACAAAATTTTCAAAAAATGACCATTTTTTAGCAAAATTTAGCTAACTTTTTGGCCCCAAAAAGTGCTGGGTAGGGGGTTCGGGGGGGGGGGTAACCAAAAGTGGGGAGAAGGGATAGTCCAAAAATCTGGGGGGGGGGGGGGTAAAGTTGGTCGAAAATTTTGGGGGGGGATACCCCCCCCCCTAGGGAAACTATGCACCTATGCCTTATGCCAACACGTTACACGTATATGCACGTTCGTCGACCACACCAAATAAGTCTTGGCTGAGTCAAATCTGAAAAGCTACATCTGAGCTAATGGCGGGATGTATTCACACTGCATGACACTGATATTCACTTTGTAAATCAAAATACGATCAATCTTAGGAATGCTATTATTTTGTGCAGAACCAATGGTGTAACTGAATAGTGCAGAATTACTGAATAGTTTTGCAGAGAGAAACTGCATACTGCTGCTGGTCGTGACAAGTTGGACTATAAAAACCAAAGTTAAGGGGAGCTCCTTGGGTCAAAAATTCGACCTCTATCGATTTCGCTGAAATTGTGCTCATTGATACTCCCTAATTCCCTACACAATCCATTGAAATTTGAGACGATTTCGTCTAGGAATAGTAAAATTACAGTCAGTCATAATTTCTAATTCCTATTAATAGGAACTTTAGATTTTTCGCGTCTGGCATGGATAACTTACTCAAATCAACACCGTTCTATAGTTCATTTTGTAGCTAAGTACAATATCTAAAACTTGTCGAAGAGCTTTTTTAAATAATTTGATTTCTAACTTTTGTAGTAATTGTTTCTGTAGAGAGAGCCCCAAAAACACTGAAATAGAAAAACCACGACGATACTGTTTTTGACCGTTAAGGTGGTAGTACCACTACCGGGGTGAACTTTGAACAGATACTGTGAACTAAAAACTTAATCAATCGACTTGAAATTTGGCACATTTGTTCGTTATCATGTTTTGCATCAAATGCGCTTGCCTGCAACGTTGTAGGGGCTGGCTTCCTGTCTACACAAGAGGAAATGTATTAAAAGCTTTGAATTTAAATATCTCCTTCATTTCTTAATGAATTTGTTTGAAATTTTCCATGCAAGCTTTACCAATTTATACGCTCAGGCCGTTTTTTGGTTTTTCGTAAAAGTGTATTTTCATTTTCTTTGCTCCTTTTGAAGTATTGTAAATACTATAGCTTGCATACTACTGTGTTTTTCCAAAAACAAAGAAAACGGCCTGAGCGTATGCAGATATAAAACATATCTGGAAAATTTGGTCAAGTTTGGTTGAAGCAGTGACGAGAAAATCAAAAACAAAGGATTAGCAACTTTTCATTGTTTGCTTTGGTTTTGGGAATTTTCAATGCTTTCAAGTAGCTGCAAAGTGTTTTCTGTTAAATATTACACATAAGTAACACAACGACAACCTTTAAAACCCAATAGATTGAATTTTAGGATAAATTGCTCTTGTTTTACATTCAGCTGTATATTCAACAGCTTGTGACTTTTGATAGAAACCACGTACAGAAGAGATATGCACATCATTTTAAGGTGCTGGTTTCCTTTTGTGCAGTGCTTTTTTAGTAATTTTTGAACAGCTATAACTTTCGCAATTTCGGGAGTTGGAAAGAGCTTTATACATCGTTTTAAAGCTTATTCTCTGTACATTCACATGAGCTTACGAAACTGGCAAAAGTAGCAAAAAAATTCCAGTAATTTTTTGACATACTGACATCTAACATGAAGAATATAGACCAAAAATCTTTGAACATCGATTTCTCAAAACTGAAGAATCGGCCAAAAGTTCTTTATGTTTCACGATATGAAGGACATATGGGCCGAGGGATGTTTTTTTGGATTTGGCTCAACAAGTCTCAATACTCCAGAAAATCCGGCAAATGTGCGATGACACGAAATTTCGCAACTTCGCATTGAGTTTTCTTGCTACTCGATAAGTTTTAGCCCAAACCACGAAAAACGTCCCTCCGCAGAAGTGCGAATTTCAGATTCTGCCAAACATTTCCGGAATCCGTCGAGTAGTTTTTGAGAAATCGGTGTTCGAAACAAAATAATCGCAATTTTGCCAAAATGGTTTTTCGGCCAAATCTCCAGCTGAAAGCAATAAATTCCGGCTAATAGGCATTCATAAAATGTGCATTTGGACGCTGTATCGATTGAGTATAAATAATCCAACTTTGTCCTTAAGATGTGGCAGTAATTTTGAAAAAATTGATTTCCTCAAAAATGGCCATTTTTTGACCCTAAAAACAGTTTTTTGCTTATACCGACTTAACCACTGGAGACAGCTCAAAAGTTGTAAGAGCAAAAATGTTCGTTTTCGTGTCCTCTTTCCAGCCATAGCAACCAATCCCGTGTCTTGTCTACTTACTGGGAGCCTAAGGCGAAAAACCAAAACTTTCTCATCTTTTTGCCGAAAAATACGGGACTGGTCCCAGAATGTTAAAGAGCACGGAAATAGGTTATTTCGTAAGTTTTAGCCCTTTGCGTAAAGGATTAAAGCCGTAGGAGTCAAAAATACCCGAAAGGAAACCAGTACCTTAAAGCGCTTTTGTGCTCTTTCACGTGGTAGAGTAAAATTTAATATATAAAGCTTAAATAAAATTTTGATTATTTGCGCATGCGAAAAGCCACTATGGTAGCTACCCAATTATACAATCTCTGACACCAAGATTTTGCGCAAAGATAGTTTGCCAACCAGTCTTCCTTTACCCAATGTTTTGTCAGATTGCTTCATCCATGGAAGCATTACGTAGAAAATCCCGGTAGTGGTACTGCCACCTTAACTCGAAGCTGCTACAAAATGGACGTTTGTACCACGAAGAAAGTTTGTTTAGAATTAAAAAAGCTATCGAATGATGCAAATATTGTGCATATTTGTAATGTTCGAAAATTTCGAAAAGTGCCACATTCTGACTAATTTTTGGGGTTGCCTCACAGTAATGGTTACTAGAAAAGTTAGAAACTGACTGTTTAACGCGGTGGTATCCTTGTGTGCAGTGCTTTTGTAGTTATTTCTTTAAAACGCTGTAACTTTCGCCATTTTGAGAGTTGGAAAGAGCTTTATACATCATTTTAAAGCTTATAATCAGGACATTCAAGTGAGCTTACGAAACTAGCAAAATTAGTAAAAAATTTGCAAAACGTTTCTGACATGACATCTGACAGACTGAATATAGACCAAAACTTTTTGAACATCGATTTCTCAAAATGGTAAAATCGGCCAAAGGTTGTTTTGTGCCATTATATGTCAGGACACGTGGGCCGAGGGATGATATTTGGATTTGGCTCTGCAGGTCCTAAAATCGACCACATCCACGGTAAATTTCGCAACTGCGCATTGTGTTTTCTTGCAACTCGAAGCGTTTTAGCCCAAACCAAGAAAATAATCCTTCCGCACAAGTGTGAAATTCCACTCTGCCAAAAATTTCCGGAAACCGTTAATTCGTTCTTGAGAAATCGATGTTTGTTAAAACAAAATATCCGCAGTTTTGATAAATAGTTTTCGGTCAAAGCACTAGCTTAAAGCAACGAAGTTCAGCTAATAGCCATTGACAAAATATGCAATTAGACTGTATATCGATTGCGTATAAATGGACCAAAATTGTTTAGAAGATTTGGTAGTAATTTTGAAAAAACTTTTTTCTCGAAGATCGTACACCCACAGCCACAACCCATTGCCACAACTCAAATGCATATTCTTGAATGTCAGCCTTGACAGCCTCAATGTATTGAAAGCTGTAGGTGGTATAGTGAATTCTCCTAGTGCAACAAATTTGCTCTCGCTAGAAAGCGCGTACACTTCTCATGACCTGTTATAGTATAATTCGATAATCGCCCAAGCGTTCGATATTCGATAGCAATGGATAAAACGTACTCTTGATAAAACGGATTCTTTGTATGTTCAGCCTGTACGTTTCAATTTTAGTGCAGCAACAACCTATATTCAGCAGGTGTCTAGTATAGGACTCTTTTTTGCGGAAAGTAATTTAACAAAACAAACAAACAAACAGACAGTTATTCACAAAGTCACAAAGAAATTATGTACAAAAGATCGTAAAAATGTTTACTGAATAGGACAACACGGAATTGTACTGACAATTACTTACGTGCGCCTCCATATAAAATCTTCCAATTGATAAAACAAAATCCCAAAACATATACTAACAGGACTGTCTAAAACACAATAAAACTCAGTCATTAAGCCTTAAATACCTTACAAAACATAGCTATATCTGTGTCTTTCAGTTTTAATTTAAAGGATTGCAAACTAGTAGGTAACATTCACAGTTTCTGTAGGGAGTGAATTCCAGACGTTGACAACCCTGTTACCGAAAAAACGCATTTTTATATTTTCTACGACACGGAGCTGCCTGCAACATCAAATTCTAACCCTGTAAACCCATTTCACCCCTGAACATAACATAATCAAAGTAAGGTAAGGTAAGTAAGGTCAACTTTATCAACTTATCAAGCCCATTCACTAAACGATAACACTGACAGAGGTCAGCCTTAATACTTCGTGATTCCAATGTTTCAAGACCTAAAGTTCTCAGCCTTTCGTCGTATGATTTATTCCTTAAACAGGGATATCTTTTCGTATACCTCTGTTGAACATTTTCGATCAAAATAATGTCTGTTTTCGTGTAAGGACTCCAGACCCAGGACTTATACTCGAGGAGGGGTCTCACATACGTTACAAACATAGCAACCAAGAGAGCCCAATCCCGAGAACTAAAACACTTAAAAACACATTAGCACGAGCAGTAGCAGTAACACGGACTTTTTCGCACTGCTCAGAAAAGGTGAGCTTATTGTCAAAAATGACTGCTAGATCTCGAACGCTATCCACACAAGGGATAGTAACATTATTGATTTCATGGTTTCGACAAAGATTATTGAACACAAAATGCATCATTACACATTTTGCCACAGCGATTTTTAACTGGGTTTCCTTTGCCCACCTAAAAACCCCATCTATATCTTTAAGAAACTTCTCAAAGTCAGAAACAGTCTTACTAGGGGAGATACAGTTTAGTACCGTCAGCATATATCTGTATTTTGCTAAACTGGACACGGTTTACAACGTCATTTATATACACTAGAAACAAGGGCCCCAAAACACTACCTTGTGGGACACCACTCAATACGTTTGAATGTTGCGAATCAATGACACCCACCGTCACAACCTGAGACCGGTTTGATTTAAAGGATTCGACCATTTAATAAACTTAGCAGGAAGCTTGTACTTTCACAATTTGAAAAGTAATTTTGAGTGGCTAACCATATCAAAGGCCTTATTAATATCAATGTACACTGCATCCACTGGCACTTTCTTATTGATTTCCATCATCCAATCCCTAAGACAGTGTAATAGCTGTGTCTGGGTGGACCTGCCCGACATAAATCTGTGTTGAACGTCTGACAAAATACGAGTAACGTCGAGTACAAAGCACTGCGAAGTATATGTTCCATCAATTTGCAACAAATACAGGTTCAGCTGACAGGTCGACAGTTTGCAGCAACTGATTTACTTCCTTTCCCTTTGTAAATGGGAACGACTTTGCCTTCTTACGGGTTCTGGGGGATGACGCTGCCATGCTGATTCTAAGGAAGGACTGGGAGGACATCGCGAACTCAATCGCTGTGCGTCCACCCGTATTAGGCTATATCATTGAGCAGCACTCTTGGAGCTTGTCTTACTTTGGTGCAAAGGCTGCCATGCCGTTGTTTTCGCATTGAAGACTTGTGCTGTGTGCTGGTCCTCGGGCTAGCCGCCAGATATGGCAACGCCGAGGCCGAAGGAGCATGTTTTTAAAAAGGAGGAGACATCATTAGTCGTGATGTCGACCAGGATTTGAGACTCCTTCTGGCAACCTGGTTGAGTTGTTTTTGACCAACCTTACAGGACCAGTTTCCTGGTTAACCCTTTGCACCTCTTCGGGTGATGATCATCACATTGTGATGTCTAATGCAGCTAACAACAACAACTTTGGCAGTTTTCCAATCTACGGGAATTTCACCATCATTGAAAGATTTCTGAAAAATAAGTTGTATCGGAACGCAAAGGAGAGTTGAAAATTTTTTGAGAAAAATTTCAGGTAAACCATCCGGCCTCCCACTGGAGTTGGTTTTTACTTTTTCTAATAGCATCCTCCACATGTTTTCTCATAATAACAAAATTTTCCAACAGTCGAATATCATCATCATCAACTAACACCTCAGGAATATTGGGCATAGTATTATCATCCGTAACAAATACTGACTAAAACTGTTTAGCAAATACATTTGACATATCACGGTGTTCAGTAATTTGAGTTTGATTATCAACCAACATAGATATACTATCTCTAGACGAAAGTGAACTATCAACAAACTTGAAAAATCTTTTAGAATTTGGCTGTTTCAAAAACTTTCCCTCAGCAAAGATTATTTTTTAATTTCCAATTTGCAGAATCTAGTAATTTACTTATAGTGTTGCAAGGATTCCTCAATGGCGCTGTCTTTATATTTACGAAAGGCTTTCGTTTTCTTATTTAGAAGCTTTTTTACAGACGCTGAATGTTTATACCTGCTTGGAATCTTTGAACGACTAAGTTTACGAGGAACGTACAAACTGATCAATTCTAGACACTTTTCTTTAAATAAGGACCATATGTCACTAACCGTTTTACCCTTAAACAGTAAATTCCAGTTCCAGTTCCAGTAATTCACACTTACAAGATGCCGATAGATGTTTCCATCATCCGATTTATCCCATAAAAATTTGCCCAAAGTGGCGTTGTCATCGTTAGGTCTTGGAATATTAATACTGAAAGATACTACATTAATCATTCTGATCACTTGAGCTTAGAGGAGGTAGCACATCCACACGAGAAACACAACACAATAATAATTTAATACCACTGCATTTTATTTTCACACATACAATCTCAATCTCAACACCTTCATGAGCAGGTACATTTACACTACAGCAATTCAATCCGTTGCTTACTAATACAGCGACTCCCCCACCCCTTCTATCCAATGCACCATCGCATCTAATTACATTATAAAAATTGCTACCAGAAATAAGATGATCGGGATAAAGCCATGTCTCTGTTAGAAATACTATATCAGGTTTTAGGTTGGCTACAATCCCAGTGTTAAAATCTACTAATTTATTTGAGATGCTACGGGTATTTAGTAGGACAGCAGACAGCAATGTACCATCACCGTTAGCGGCACTTCTAGCCTGATTTGAGGCATGCAAATTATTATTTGGATAACATTGCACATCATGACTATATAGAGGATAACAATTATTACCAGTACTCACAAGTTCGAGGGCAGTCAGTAGGGGTAAATTTAACCGAGGAGTAAGGCGTTTTCGTTGATAACCGGATGATAGGTGCATAGGGCATGAGCTTTTCTTATAACCATTTTGCCCACATCGAAAACAAAAAAGGAGCTTACAGGATCGCATGGAATGACCACCATTACCCACAGAGGAAGCATTTTCCAGATGGGCGATTTAAGCGATTATCGCTATAGGCCTTTGCCCTAGCCTTGGGGGGGGGTGGTAGCTCACCGCCATACA
This sequence comes from Trissonchulus latispiculum, assembly GCA_030248195.1. Lineage (NCBI taxonomy): Eukaryota > Metazoa > Nematoda > Enoplea > Enoplida > Ironidae > Trissonchulus > Trissonchulus latispiculum. Next base: position 18,346 of record JASAND010010178.1, read on the forward strand.
GAGTAACAGTCACATTTTCAAGCACAGACACGCCAACCAACGGTTTAGGATACTCCAGCTCCGGTCTAAGTTTTTTGCGAGCTTCCATTAAAATATTGCCAAAAATGTTTAAACCCGGGAGATGAGCCGATCGGGCGCCTTCATAGTTCAAAAAGTGCAATCCTGAAGCCCAGAATCTATCCGTGGGGTAGGTAGAATAGATCAAAGGAGAATTACGGAGAGTCTCACGAAACGTAAAGCATTGAGATAATTTATGATCGATCGTCGTCATCGTTACGAGAACTGGCTGGCAACTGCTTTGGCAGACGAATAACGGCGCCACCATGAGCAGAGGCAGCGATCTCAGCAGCTAATTCAGGGAACCCGAGGCGCTCGGCACGAACGGAATGGTAGCAATGCTCGACAGCTTTATAATCCTCATTCTGGTAGGAAAATGAAAACATATATAAATTAGATAATGGGTCATTTTGACCCTGAACAATACGTGAGGGAGCAACGTCGGTAGTAGCAACTTCGGTGGCAGGAGAGATCGGATTACACTGGGTGGAGACAGACTGGGCAGTAGTACCTTCAGTATCAGGAGAGATTAAATTACACTGGTGTAAGGGAAGCAGGCATAGGAAAGATTGATAAGCCTGATATGGGAGTTCAGCTGATGGTCCTGTGGTGTAGTGGTTAGCTTGTCTGCCCCGGAGTTGAAGGGCCGTGGTTCGATCCGTGGCGGGACCAATTCCTTACTTTCAGTGGTGAGTGAAAAGCTGAACCTCCCTCTTCCCTTCTCTGTTCTTGATCCTGGTTTCGTAGGTAGAGGGTGTCTGACGCCTCCCGTCTTGGGCTTGTCCTTGGTTTCTTCTTGGCCCATCAACCGTGGTAGAAGCGCTACATGGGTCGAGGCTGCCTCAGGACCCGGATTGGACTCCTGTCTCCGGTCCCCCAGTAGTTGCTTCTGGTTGGTTGGATCTAAAGAGGTCTGGAACGTGTGTCGGGGGAGCACGGATCCCTTGGGCTCAGAATGCCCTGCGCTGTATGCGCTCTCGGTTGGATTCCGAGTTGAGGAAGCCGCGGACGCGTCTTAAAGAAACCCGAGGAAGATGTAAGGGAAGCAGGCATAGGAAAGACTGATAAGCCTGATATTGGAGCTCAGCTGATGGTCTTGTTGTGTAGTGGTTAGCATGTCTGCTCCGGAATAGAAGGGCCGTGGTTCGATCCGCGGCGGGACCAATTCTTTACTTGCAGTGGTGGTGAAAAGCTGAACCTCCCTCTTCCCATCTCTCTTCTAGGTCCTGATTTCGTGGGTAGAGGGTGCCGGACGCTTTCCGTCTTGGGCTTGTCCTTGGTTTCTTTCTGGTCCACCAGCCGTGGTAAAAAGCGCTACACTGGATGGAGGCATCAATACGATCCAAACATAGGTGTGGCTGGGCAAAAAATCTGGAGGGGTTCCCGACGGAGGGTGGGGGACCCCCCTAAATTTTCGATTTTATGCCATTTTTGGCCACTTTTTGGCCAAAAATCTGGGGGGGGGTGGTAGCAAAAATCTGGAAATCTGGGGGGGGGGTCGCCAAAATTTGTCATTGTGGTGGGGGGTTCCCCCCACCCCCTTCCCTAACACATCTATGGATCCAAATCAATAGTGATTTGAGAGCGGGGTAACTGGTTAGCTACCAAATTGCGGCACCAGCTGCAGG
>JASAND010010179.1:0-11611 GCA_030248195.1 Trissonchulus latispiculum
ACCCGATGAACGACCAGCCCAGGACCACCGTGGTGTAGCGCTTCTACCAGGGCTGGCGGATCAGGAAGAAACCAAGGACAAGCCAGAACGGGAGGCGTCAGGCACCCTCGTACCCACGGAATCAGGACCTAGAAGAGAGAAGGGAAGAGGGAGGTTCAGCTTTTCACTCACCATTGAAAGTAAAGAATTGGTCCCGCCGGGGATCGAACCACGGCCCTTCTGCTCTAGAGTCAGACATGCTAAACCACTACACCACGGGACCATCAGCTGAACTCCCATTGCAGGCTTATCAATCTTTCCTATGCCTGCTTCCCTTACATCTCCCCCGGGTTTCTTTAAGACGCGTCCCGCGGCTTACTCAACTCGGAATCGAACCGAGAGCGCATCCAGCGCAGGGCATTCTGAGCCCAAGGGATCCGTGCTCCCCCGACACACGTTCCAGACCCCTTTAGATCCAACCAACCAGAAGCAACTACTGGGGGACCGGAGACAGGAGTCCAATCCGGGTCCTGGGGCAGCCTCGCCACATGTAGCGCTTCTACCAGGGCTGGCGGATCAGGAAGAAACCAAGGACAAGCCAGAACGGGAGGCGTCAGGCACCCTCGTACCCACGGAATCAGGACCTAGAAGAGAGAAGGGAAGAGGGAGGTTCAGCTTTTCACTCACCATTGAAAGTAAAGAATTGGTCCCGCCGGGGATCGAACCACGGCCCTTCTGCTCTAGAGTCAGACATGCTAAACCACTACACCACGGGACCATCAGCTGAACTCCCATTGCAGGCTTATCAATCTTTCCTATGCCTGCTTCCCTTACAGTGGGCCTCTGGGTCAATTGCCTTCAAAAGGGCCAACGATTTCACGTTTCAACTGGCAGAAAATAAGGTCCCGGTCGAGACCCCACAATTCTGTGCTTGCTCTCAGGAACTGTTCCAGTTTAATGGAATTTGTATGGAAGGTTTCATACTGCTGGCTGGGAAAAACGTACAGCTACTATCCTATTTGAGTGCAAAGAAAAAGAAACTTTCTTTCCACTTAAATTTGACATTAGCTGCAATACCCCAGGGATTGGAAAACGGGGCTGGAGGCTGGGGTTTCACCGGCACCATTATTTTATTCTTTAGCTCAACATTTAAAAGCAATAATTTCATAATTGGTTTTTGGTAAAAGTGCAAAATACCTCCTTTTTCAATGACATTTTGATTGGAATGCTTCTACTGTGTGTTTTGCTTAACAAATGATATCTACGACACTTTGATTTTCCCCTCAAGATTGCTGTTCACGACGAAATTGAGAAATTTAGATTCTGAATCCAGAAGTTTTTGTAAAACTTAATGATATCTGCATGGCTCAGCGGTGGAATATCACCCTTTTTAGGGATAATTTTCTCTGGAATTCTTAGATGGCTTGTCGGCAAGCAGACAACAACAGATGTAGTCACAGAATTGCGAAAGGGTTGTTGTAGTTAGTTTCGTTAGCCCATTTAGTTTCGTTTTCAGTTTCGGATTCAGTCGGCATGGCAACCCAAATTAGTTTCAGTTTCAGTTTCAGTGAAATTACGCTAGTGCATTATGACTCCTTTTAACTACAGTTATAGAAATACCTATGTAGGAAATCTTCAAATTTCATGATTCAGCATTGATTCCTAAGAGTAAATTGCGTAGAAGTAAATTTCATTTTGTTTGTTTCAGAAATTTTCAATGTTTTGGTTCCAAACTAAATCTCGTTCCTGGCTTTGCTTTATATTTATTTATATTGTGCCAGTTTGGACTGGATTTGTGATTTCGTGGTTGTATTTTGGAAATGGTCTTCATTATATGTGTCTGGAGCCAAATGGTGGGTTTTGGTCGAGAATATATTACTTTGATTAAAAATCAAATCATTTCAATTAAATTATAGTAAATTTTTAGAAAGTTGAAAACAGTGTGAAAACCCCTCCGAATAGAATACCGCAAACTGTTTGAGACTGCTTGCTTTCTACTATCAGATTTCATGGTTACTTGTTTCCTACTGAGTTTAAATACTGCAATAAATATCATCTTCAAAAAATTTTATGTGGAAACGGAATTTTTTTCACCCGTTTTGATAGAGTATAATAAATGGAATTTGTGTTACATTTCGCCTTTCTAGAATTTGCTTCCTAGCCTAGCTCCACATGAGCATGCTATCCGGAGCAGAAAATCTAAACTCAAAATCAGACTCTAAATTAAAAATCTGGAAGACTCTTTATCAACAAAATTTCCGAGAAATCATAATGTTTTGTTCTCGTTGACAACTCGTTATGGTGCGACGGTTAGTCTGAAACCCACGCTCACACCAAATTATGCTCCTTTGATCTAATTTAGTGGCACGGAAGTGGGCGGCTTATAAATCAAGTCCAAAATAATGCTGGATTTGGCGGTAACAGGGGTCGGGCAGCAGCTCAGTATCAGTAACAGTTGCAGCCCTAGGCCGCTTTGCAAAAAATTATCCAACATACGCTCCTAGGAGGGTACATACTCAAGGTTGTCTAGGAGCTGTCTAGGAGGGAGTTAGGAGACCTCCTAAATCTGTTGTAAGATATCTCTCCCATGTTTAGCCTTGTCCGTTTCACGATGGAGTGCTTTTGTGCTTGCTCTTTTTTAAACCTTTAAACGTGTTTTAAAACTTCAAAATTTTCCAAACCAAACCAAACTTGCTTCCGTGATCTGTGCTTTGATATTGTGCTTTCTCATCATGAACTATCTGTATTCTGTCACCCGAGTATATACAAAGCGCCTGCACAAAGCATAAAACACACGAGATGAAAGCACAAAACACAAAGCACTTCGTCGTGTACCGGGCTTTTAACCTTCTCTACCTCTAACTTAGAAGAAATGTTAGGAGTGGTGGCTAGCAAGCTTAGCTTAGGAGAATCTTTTGAAACACAATTCTCCTTCGTGACTATAACTAAGATGAACTTAGGTGCGTTTCTTGCTTTGGGAAGATATTTTGCGACCCCATCCTTAGAACGATTTTAGGTGGCGAACCTTTAACTGCTACTGTAATCAGCTGAACACTGATAAGATTGATGAAATAGTATAGCAATTCATAAAACGTTTGAGAGTGAGTTATTAATTATTAATTATTAAAAGAAGAATTATTTATTTCAGAAATTTTAGGAATTTTATCTAATATTTTTCATCATTTCTACCAAGCAATTACAAGCATTGAGGCAGGAGCATTTTTCAGCTCCACTTAACCCTGTTTTCAGAAAAGACCTCTATCAGGTAACTTTATTTTGTTTTAGCCATCTGGTGGGAGCGGTTTATGAATTACTCCGAGCAGCCGTCGAGACAGGGATGGATTAACCGGACCAGAGTGTACGACTTCCAGCCCCGGTCTGGGGATGTGATCATCGTGGGTCCGATGAAGAGTGGGACGACCTGGCTCCAGCAGATCGCCCACAGTATCAGGGTTAAGGGAGCCATTGAAACTACGGTATAACAAGATCAACCTCTTTCAGTGTTTCCTGAAATGAGCGTACTAAACTAAGGCTCGCACTCCTGGAACTTAGCTTAGTGGTAGGGAGCTTCAAATACTGAAGGTTTGAAAGCTCGGCGGTTCGATCCCCGCCCTGGACACTTTTCTTCACATCTTTCAATCCTGATTTCAACCTTTCACAAACAAGTTCAATGATTGGATATATCAGTTCGTCGTGGGCTCCTGCCAACCCAGCTGTCTATCCTTAACTTGTCCGTAAATGGGCACCACTGCGGTGGGAAGATAACAGGAGTCTGCGTTCTGGCGTAATGACCGATGAAGGGCTGGCCCCCTTCCACAGATGTAGTCAAACAACATTTGAGTTGTCACTCCTGGCTTCGGGCTCAGAATTCGGAGATAAGCACCTGTGAGTTCATTCTAGGGGTCACTTTACCTGCGTATTACTTACCTATCTTAGTCTATTTTATATTTATGTCAGACTGCTGCAGTAATTGTAGTAATGCTGAGCTTTGTTTCTAACTATCTTTGCTTTAGGATATCTACAATGAGACCTGGTTTCTCCCGATGTGGTACCAGAAGTCAGACTTCAACTTCAGCGCAGACCAGGTTGCCCTTCCGCGTATCATTAAATCGCACGAACACTGGCAGTACATCCCTAAAGGTATGACCTTTGTTAGGTCTGAAATTCCTGCATTTTCGATTAAGCTAGTCTGTAGCCAGATTTTACCAAGATCAATCTCCACAGCATCTCTTCGTCGTTTCCAAGAGCACTTCGACTAAACGCTTCGGTAATTGTAAAGACGGTATCAGCCTTTTTTCCAAGAGCATACTTTCCTAACCTGTGTCCACTGTACGATGTCTAGCGACAGTTTAACGACTTAACTTAATAAACTAGTCTCGCTTAGGGCAGTTCCGAAAAGATATTCTCCGGGTCCGGGCCCGTGCCTACGAAGACTACCGAGCTGGGCCCGGCGGCCCGCTACATGGTCCACGACGTAGCTCATCCTTTTTGTGCAATCCTAAGTTAATATATTAAATTGTAGGTATAAAACGGCATTATAATAATATATAGACTGTTTTCTTACACGTTTGCGAAATGCCAATTATACTTGAATTTTAACTTAAAGTGCTGATTTTTGTCGAAAATATTGTCGATCTTTAATTGGGCAAAGGATGTCTGCTTTTCAATTATTTAATGCAAATTCACGGCTAATTTAATGTTCGCTTGCTTGTCTGAATTCACGGAGTCATTTGTTGTGCTAAATAAGATTATCTCACCTTTTGCTGGGATAAATTCAACACGAAGAAGGCTTTCGTTTAATAGTGGGTGCGAGTATAAGTAACAGGAAGTAGGGGAAAAGTTTAGGAAAAATTTTAGCGGCATGTGGAACTTTAAATTATCATTTTGTAATAAAAAATAGCACTGCAAAAAATGTTTCGAAATGAGATATCCTATTTCGCACGAAGACCCGGTAGGCCCGGTGACGAAAATTTCACCGGGCCCGGGCCGGGCCCAACATTTTTTCACCGAAACCGAGTCTGGCTGGACCGACGCCCATTGGTAAGCGAGCCGGGCAGGGTCGGGCCGAGAAATTTATTGATAGACTATATACAAGTAGGAAAAATGCTCCTTGCAGTCGCATGAAAATATTAATATGAGCTATGATGGTCAACATTTAAATGTGTCAAGGACAAGATTTAAACTGTTTAATATGAGCCAACATCTAAATAAGTAGAGGACAAGATGTAAACGGCTAATATGAGCCGCTACGTTTCTCTTGGGCTCATATTGACGCTCATTTAGCTTTTGCTTAGTTTTAATCCAACACTGAAATGGTTTGCATGAATAACGACGCATAAACATTAACTTTGCAAAGCTGTACGTAATATATAAGTCAACAAAACGAAACCGAAGTCCAATCTAATCAAGAAACGAAAATGTGGAACTTATGTTGTGAAATCTTGAGAAATCACATTTGAAGTTATCATCGCAATCACCACATTAATTCAATATATTCCCAAGCCAATCATATCGTTTATAAACACTGATGCTTATATGCTAACCGTAAACTGTATCTATGTTTGCCATTTTAGTCGCGTCAATATGAGCCCAAGAGAAACGTAGCGGCTCATATTAGCCGTTTACATCTTGTCCTCTACTTATTTAGATGTTAGCTCATATTAAACATTTTAAATCTTGTCCTTGACACATTTAAATGTTGACCATCATAGCTCATATTAACATTTTCATGCTACTGCAAGGAGCATTTTTCCTACATGTCCTCCGTCTAGTTTTTGGGAACGCTGCCATAACTGTGGCAGCAGCAATCACAAATCCCACCAGTGAAATCCCCATGCCCAATAAGCTTTGCATGCAAAATTTCAGCCTTTCAGCTATCTCCAGTAGCTTGAACCAGCAACTGGTTCAACCTTGAACCAGTTGAACCAGGTCTGGCCAGACATGGGTTAGATCAGCGAAGTAACACCACCAGTGAATTCCCCATGCCTAATAACCATTGTATGTAAGATTTCAGCCTTTCAGCTATCTCCAGTTTGCTTGAACCAGGAACTGGTTCAACTTTGAACCAGTTGAACCAGGTCTGGCCAGACATGGGTTAGATCAGCGAAGTAACACCACCAGTGAATTCCCCATGCCTAATAACCATTGTATGTAAGATTTCAGCCTTTCAGCTATCTCCAGTTTGCTTGAACCAGGAACTGGTTCAACTTTGAACCAGTTGAACCAGATCTGGCCAGCCATGGGTCAGATCAGCAAAGTAGCACCACCAGTGAATTCCCCATGCCCAATAACCTTTCTATGCAAGATTTCAGCCTTTCAGCTACTTCCAGTAGCTTGAACCAGGAACCGGTTCAGCTTTGAACCAGTTGAACCAGATCTGGCCAGCCATGGGTCAGATCATCAAAGCTACACCACCAGTAAATTCCCCTTGCCCAATAACCTTTGTATGCAAAATTTCAGCCTTCTAGCTATCTCCAGTTGCTTGAACCAGGACCTGGTTCAGCTCTGAACCAGTCGAACCAGATCTGGCCAGCCATGGGTCGGATCAGCAAAGTAACACCACCAGTGAATTCCACATGCCCAATAACCTTTGTATGCAAGATTTCAGCCTTTCAGCTATCTCCAGTTGCTTGAACCAGAACCTGGTTCAACCTTGAACCAGTTGAACCAGATGAACCAGGCGAGATACGGTGTCGGTACTATGCTCATCGTGTTCAGCGACCCCGATTTACTATAAGTGGGTACCACCCCAAGACCGAAAAACGCTGTTTTTGCCAGTTTTTAGACTATTTTCAAATTTTCGAACTTCGTCTAGTCGCGTCAATATGAGCCCAAGAGAAACGTAGCGGCTCATATTAGCCGTTTACATCTTGTCCTCTACTTATTTAGATGTTAGCTCATATTAAACATTTTAAATCTTGTCCTTGACACATTTAAATGTTGACCATCATAGCTCATATTAACATTTTCATGCGACTGCAAGGAGCATTTTTCCTACTTGTCCTCCGTCTAGTTTTTGGGAACGCTGCCATAACTGTGGCAGCAGCAATCACAAATCCCACCAGTGAATTCCCCATGCCCAATAAGCTTTGTATGCAAAATTTTAGCCTTCTAGCTATCTCCAGTTGCTTGAACCAGCAACTGGTTCAGCTCTGAACCAGTCGAACCAGATCTGGCCAGCCATGCGTCCGATCAGCAAAGTAACACCACCAGTGAATTCCACATGCCCAATAACCTTTGTATGCAAGATTTCAGCCTTTCAGCTATCTCCAGTTGCTTGAACCAGGACCTGGTTCAACTTTGAACCAGTTGAACCATATCTGGCCAGCCATGGGTCAGATCAGCAAAGTAACGCCACCAGTGAATTCCCCATGCCCAATAACCTTTGTATGCAAAATTTCAGCCTTCTAGCTATCCCCAGTTGCTTGAACCAGGACCTGGTTCAACCTTGAACCAGTTGAACCAGATCTGGCCAGCCACGAGTTGGATCACCAAAGTAACACCACCAGTGAATTCCCCATGCCCAATAACCTTTGTATGCAAAATTTCAGCCTTCCAACTATCTCCAGTAGCTTGAACCAGGAACTGGTTCAACCTTGAACCAGTTGAACCAGATCTGGCCAGCCATGGGTTGGATCAGCAAAGTAACACCACCAGTGAATTCCACATGCCCAATAACCTTTGTATGCAAAATTTCAGCCTTTCAGCTATCTCCAGTAGCTTGAACCAGCAACTGGTTCAACCTTGAACCAGTTGAACCAGATCTGGCCAGCCATGGGTCGGATCAGCAAAGTAACACCACCAGTGAATTCCACATGCCCAATAACCTTTGTATGCAAGATTTCAGCCTTTCAGCTATCTCCAGTTTGCTTGAACCAGGACCTGGTTCAACCTTGAACCAGTTGAACCAGATCTGGCCAGCCATGGGTCAGATCAGCAAAGTAGCACCACCAGTGAATTCCCCATGCCCAATAACCTTTCTATGCAAGATTTCAGCCTTTCAGCTACTTCCAGTAGCTTGAACCAGGAACCGGTTCAGCTTTGAACCAGTTGAACCAGATCTGGCCAGCCATGGGTCAGATCACCAAAGTTACACTACCAGTAAATTCCCCTTGCCCAATAACTTTTGTATGCAAAATTTTAGCCTTCTAGCTATCTCCAGTTGCTTGAACCAGGACCTGGTTCAGCTCTGAACCAGTCGAACCAGATCTGGCCAGCCATGCGTCCGATCAGCTAAGTAACACCACCAGTGAATTCCACATGCCCAATAACCTTTGTATGCAAGATTTCAGCCTTTCAGCTATCTCCAGTTGCTTGAACCAGGACCTGGTTCAACTTTGAACCAGTTGAACCATATCTGGCCAGCCATGGGTCAGATCAGCAAAGTAACGCCACCAGTGAATTCCCCATGCCCAATAACCTTTGTATGCAAAATTTCAGCCTTCTAGCTATCCCCAGTTGCTTGAACCAGGACCTGGTTCAACCTTGAACCAGTTGAACCAGATCTGGCCAGCCACGAGTTGGATCACCAAAGTAACACCACCAGTGAATTCCCCATGCCCAATAACCTTTGTATGCAAAATTTCAGCCTTCCAACTATCTCCAGTAGCTTGAACCAGGAACTGGTTCAACCTTGAACCAGTTGAACCAGATCTGGCCAGCCATGGGTCGGATCAGCAAAGTAACACCACCAGTGAATTCCACATGCCCAATAACCTTTGTATGCAAAATTTCAGCCTTTCAGCTATCTCCAGTAGCTTGAACCAGCAACTGGTTCAACCTTGAACCAGTTGAACCAGATCTGGCCAGCCATGGGTCGGATCAGCAAAGTAACACCACCAGTGAATTCCACATGCCCAATAACCTTTGTATGCAAGATTTCAGCCTTTCAGCTATCTCCAGTTTGCTTGAACCAGGACCTGGTTCAACCTTGAACCAGTTGAACCAGATCTCGCCAGCCATGGGTCAGATCAGCAAAGTAGCACCACCAGTGAATTCCCCATGCCCAATAACCTTTCTATGCAAGATTTCAGCCTTTCAGCTACTTCCAGTAGCTTGAACCAGGAACCGGTTCAGCTTTGAACCAGTTGAACCAGATATGGCCAGCCATGGGTCAGATCACCAAAGTTACACTACCAGTAAATTCCCCTTGCCCAATAACTTTTGTATGCAAAATTTTAGCCTTCTAGCTATCTCCAGTTGCTTGAACCAGGACCTGGTTCAGCTCTGAACCAGTCGAACCAGATCTGGCCAGCCATGCGTCCGATCAGCAAAGTAACACCACCAGTGAATTCCACATGCCCAATAACCTTTGTATGCAAGATTTCAGCCTTTCAGCTATCTCCAGTTGCTTGAACCAGGACCTGGTTCAACTTTGAACCAGTTGAACCATATCTGGCCAGCCATGGGTCAGATCAGCAAAGTAACGCCACCAGTGAATTCCCCATGCCCAATAACCTCTGTATGCAAAATTTCAGCCTTCTAGCTATCCCCAGTTGCTTGAACCAGGACCTGGTTCAACCTTGAACCAGTTGAACCAGATCTGGCCAGCCACGAGTTGGATCACCAAAGTAACACCACCAGTGAATTCCCCATGCCCAATAACCTTTGTATGCAAAATTTCAGCCTTCCAACTATCTCCAGTAGCTTGAACCAGGAACTGGTTCAACCTTGAACCAGTTGAACCAGATCTGGCCAGCCATGGGTCAGATCAGCAAAGTAGCACCACCAGTGAATTCCCCATGCCCAATAACCTTTCTATGCAAGATTTCAGCCTTTCAGCTACTTCCAGTAGCTTGAACCAGGAACCGGTTCAACCTTGAACCAGTTGAACCAGATCTGGCCAGCCACGAGTTGGATCACCAAAGTAACACCACCAGTGAATTCCACATGCCCAATAACCTTTGTATGCAGGATTTCAGCCTTTCAGCTATCTCCAGTAGCTTGAACCAGCAACTGGTTCAACCTTGAACCAGTTGAACCAGATCTGGCCAGCCATGGGTCGGATCAGCAAAGTAACACCACCAGTGAATTCCACATGCCCAATAACCTTTGTATGCAAGATTTCAGCCTTTCAGCTATCTCCAGTTTGCTTGAACCAGGACCTGGTTCAACCTTGAACCAGTTGAACCAGATCTGGCCAGCCATGGGTCAGATCAGCAAAGTAGCACCACCAGTGAATTCCCCATGCCCAATAACCTTTCTATGCAAGATTTCAGCCTTTCAGCTACTTCCAGTAGCTTGAACCAGGAACCGGTTCAACCTTGAACCAGTTGAACCAGATCTGGCCAGCCACGAGTTGGATCACCAAAGTAACACCACCAGTGAATTCCACATGCCCAATAACCTTTGTATGCAGGATTTCAGCCTTTCAGCTATCTCCAGTTGCTTGAACCAGGACCTGGTTCAGCTTTGAACCAGTTGAACCATATCTGGCCAGCCATGGGTCAGATCAGCAAAGTAACACCACCAGTGAATTCCCCATGCCCAATAACCTTTGTATGCAAAATTTCAGCCTTCTAGCTATCCCCAGTTGCTTGAACCAGGACCTGGTTCAACCTTGAACCAGTTGAACCAGATCTGGTCAGCCACGAGTTGGATCACCAAAGTAACACCACCAGTGAATTCCCCATGCCCAATAACCTTTGTATGCAAAATTTCAGCCTTCCAACTATCTCCAGTAGCTTGAACCAGGAACTGGTTAAACTTTGAACCAGTTGAACCAGATCTGGCCAGGCATGGGTCGGATCACCAAAGTAACACCACCAGTGAATTGCCCATGTCCATTAACCTTTGTGTGCAAAATTTCAGCCTTCCAACTATCTCCAGTAGCTTGAACCAGGAACTGGTTCAACTTTGAACCAGTTGAACCAGATCTGGCCAGGCATGGGTCGGATCACCAAAGTAACACCACCAGTGAATTCCCCATGCCCAATAACCTTTGTATGCAAAATTTCAGCCTTCCAACTATCTCCAGTAACTTGAACCAGGAACTGGTTCAACTTTGAACCAGTTGAACCAGATCTGGCCAGGCATGGGTCGGATCACCAAAGCAACACCACCAGTGAATTCCTCATGCCCAATAACCTTTGTATGCAAAATTTCAGCCTTCCAACTATCTCCAGTAGCTTGAACCAGGTACTGGTTCCACTTTGAACCAGTTGAACCAGATCTGGCCAGGCATGGGTCGGATCACCAAAGTAACACTACCAGTGAATTCCCCATGCCCAATAACCTTTGTATGCAAAATTTCAGCCTTCCAACTATCTCCAGTAGCTTGAACCAGGAACTGGTTCAACTTTGAACCAGTTGAACCAGATCTGGCCAGGCATGGGTCGGATCACCAAAGCAACACCACCAGTGGATTCCGCATGCCCAATAACCTTTGTATGCAAAATTTCAGCCTTCCAACTATCTCCAGTAACTTGAACCAGGAACTGGTTCAACTTTGAACCAGTTGAACCAGATCTGGCCAGGCATGGGTCGGATCACCAAAGCAACACCACCAGTGAATTCCCCATGCCCAATAACCATTGTATGCAAAATTTCAGCCTTCCAACTATCTCCAGTTGCTTGAACCAGGAACTGGTTCAATTTTGAGCCAGTTGAACCAGATCTGGCCAGCCATGAGTCG
>JASAND010010181.1:0-10509 GCA_030248195.1 Trissonchulus latispiculum
TATATAATAATCCAGTATCCATCTCTTAGAGTTGTTTAGAAGAGGTTTTAATTACATTTCAGTCGGTGATCCAAAATTATTTCAGCTTCTGTAGGCAGAAAAAAATTTGGTCACTTTCAGTTTTCTTTAAGTTTCAATCAGCAACAAAAAATAATTTCGGTTCCAGTTTAGTTTCAGTCGTTTCAGTTTGAGTTCATTCAAGAAAAGACCGTTTCTAGTGGTCGATGTTTTGTGAAGTTGTCACAATTACCGAGACGTTGAAACTGCCAGGAATGTGGGGAGTCGGGTGTTGTCAGTAGCCATGGGGACGTACGTCTGAGAACCCTATTATTAGTATAGGAGATAAACTATAGCAACAAGTCCTACTATATTTTGTGTGGACGTTGTTTTGGTGCTGTAGTGGTCAATGTTTTGTGAAGTTGTCATTAGTACCTAGACGTTGAAACTGCCAGGCATGTGGGGACGGGTGTTGTCAGTAGCCATGGGGACGTACGTCTCAGAAACCTATTATTAGTTAGGAGATAAACTATAGCAACAAGTCCTACTATATTTTGTGTGGACGTTGTTTTGGTGCTGTAGTGGTCAATGTTTTGTGACGTTGAAACTGCCAGGCATGTGGGGACGGGTGTTGTCAGTAGCCATGGGGACGTACGTCTGAGAACCCTATTATTAGTATAGGAGATAAACTATAGCAACAAGTCCTACTATATTTTGTGTGGACGTTGTTTTGGTGCTGTAGTGGTCGATGTTTTGTGAAGTTGTCACAATTACCTAGACGTTGAAACTGCCAGGCATGTGGGGACGGGTGTTGTCAGTAGCCATGGGGACGTACGTCTCAGAACCCTATTATTAGTATACAAGCAATAAGTCCTACTATATTTTGTGTGGACGTTGTTTTGGTGCTGTAGTGGTCAATGTTTTGTGAAGTTGTCATTATTACCTAGACGTTGAAACTGCCAGGCATGTGGGGACGGGTGTTGTCAGTAGCCATGGGGACGTACGTCTCAGAAACCTATAGGAGATAAACTATAGCAATAAGTCCTACTCTATTTTGTGTGGACGTTGTTTTGGTGCTGTAGTGGTCAATGTTTTGTGAAGTTGTCATTATTACCTAGACGTTGAAACTGCCAGGCATGTGGGGACGGGTGTTGTCAGTAGCCATGGGGACGTACGTCTTAGAAACCTATAGGAGATAAACTATAGCAATAAGTCCTACTCTATTTTGTGTGGACGTTGTTTTGTTGCTGTAGTGGTCGATGTTCTAGTATTAGTATAGGAGATAGGAGATAAACTATAGCAATATGTCCTACTATATTTTGTGTGGACGTTGTTTTGTTGCTGTAGTGGTCGATGTTTTGTGAAGTTGTCATAATTACCTAGACGTAGGAACTGCCAGGGATGTGAGGACGGGTGTTGTCAGTAGGCATGGGGACGTACGTCTCAGAACCCTATTATTGACTTTATTGACTAAGTTGAAATAAGACTAAATAAGTTTACCAACAAAAGTTTGTATTAAATGATGATATCTGGAATTAAAAGTTTTGCAAAAGTTTGCTTTGCATTAAATGATGTTATCAGTAGCTGCTCAGTTTTTATACGAGCAAAGTACGATAGAGCAAATGAGGTTATAAATCCCTGTCGCGCCTATTGGTATCAAAATTAAGTTTACCAACAAAAGTTTGTATTAAATGATGATATCTGGAATTAAAAGTTTTGCAAAAGTTTGCTTTGCATTAAATGATGTTATCAGTAGCTGCTCAGATTTTACGAGCAAAGTACGGCAGAGCAAATGAGGTTATAAATCCCTGTCGCGCCTGTGGGCGCGACAGGAAAAAGCCCATGTTCCCTTTAGCTGCATATATATGAACAAACGCATATTGTTGATTTCTGGCTCTTTATTTTCAAAGTTAAAAACTTATACACACTGTGAATTGCAGTATTAAAGTCAGCTGAACCTTAAGTTACTGCTACCGGCTGAATTGTTGCAGTTAAAGAGAATCATTCAGAAAAGGTTAGTTTTTTGAGACAGCAAAAAGTCTGAAACAATCTAAGAAACGTATTTTCAGCTAGCCTAAAACGTATATGGGACTATGTGTCCACATTATCCGAGCTGTCAAAAATTTGGTACAGTTACGGTTTTGCGAAGAATTTTTCCATTTCTCAATATAAAACTATATACATGTGATATGTCGTTAGAAAGAGGAGAAAACGTTCTTTTGTTTGATATGGAATTTATACGGGGTAGCCGCTGAAAATTTTGAGTAATTTTTATCGGAATAAATTTTTGACAAAAAGTGTCAACTATAGACGAGTTTACCCTACCTAAAAAATGAAAATTGCCGTTAAAACTTAGTTTTCCACAAAAGTGGGGCGAAAAAATTTTCCGGGTTTCTTGCGGGTAATCACTTGTCTGCGGGCCGCGGGAAGGGGCGGGCAGCAAAAATCCGGCCCGCGACCAACTGCTGCCAGCACATTATCTTTAAAAGCACAACTGGTTCTATCCCAGCAAAGTCACCTTGCTTTTATGGAACTGTTTAAATTCGGGCTAAATTAAAACCGAAAAAGAGCACTAAACCTAAAATCCTACTGATTCTAAACCTACATAAATCTACTTCATCAAAGACTGATTTTAATTTCGCAAGTAAACTAAGTAAACAAAACAAGAATCCTCAATACGAGCAGAAAGCAAAAACCTTAATACGAGCAGAAAGCAAAAAATAGACATACTGTCTCTCAACTGTATAGCATGTAAACAATGTAGGTATAAAAAGCTCAACAATAAAGGGGAAAAATGAGACCAATATGTTCAGTTCTTCATATTGAACTGAATAAAACCAGCAACGGATATTAAAGACAAAGAAAACAGTAACATGGCATTGTATTGACTCCCACCTTTCTAGTAGGCATGGGCACGGGTAGTCGGGTACCCGGGTACCCGAAAATTTTCGGATACCCGGGTCCTGCTTCGGGTACCCGATATCCAGTTAAAACCGGATAAAACCGGATTAATCTGGAGCAAGCAGTGAAAATTTTTGGCGCTGAAAATTTTTAACCACTGAAAATTGTTTCAATTTATTATAAAGAATTTCTTTGATATGTATATACTTGATTTGATACGCCTTTAGTAATTAGTGAGGGACTGAGAAAATTTATCCAAGTTGAGGGAGATGATTATACTTTGACTTTCTTCGGATACTGTTGGATCGTAACTTGTACATTAAAGAATTTATTTCAAACAATATTTAATAAATGTCTTGCAAAAGTTTAATAAACATTTTGAATGACGTGCTCCTCTCATTAATTTTACGTTTAGTAAAGTTACTCTAATAGCAAAATTGGAAAGGAGTTAATATTTTCATGCAAAAAATTATAGAATTAATCTAAATGGAAAATGTAATTAATTTTAACAGAGAAGTCTATTTATTTCTTAAAATAAAAATTCAAAGGTATTTTTTGATACTGAGTGAGTTTAAAATGTTACATTGTTGTCAGTAAAGTGTATTGTCCAATCAAGAAGATTTAGTTTTTAATCCAAACCATTTAAGCTTTATGTGGTTTCATTAAGAAATTCAAGTTATAAGCCAGAACTATGTAAAACTTACTGTCTAAACTTTGTTTACATTAGAGGAAGTGGACAGAACACCGGTGGTACAAAACTCAGAAAACTGCTGAACATGCGAGGTTATAAAATAAAAACCAAAGCCGTCTGTATAAGCATCAGCTCCTGATGATACCCTGACAATTAATTGAAAGTTCTACAATCCTTTATCTCCTTTAAAATAACTTAGGAATGAAAATCTATCCTTGCTAAGCTCAATGTGAGAAAAGACCCCTGAAAATAGTTAAATTCCAAAAAGGCCTCCTCCGAAAATTCGGTTAAAAATTTCTCGGGTACCCGAAAGTGCTCGGGTACCCGGGTACCCGATTACCCGGGTACCCGGGTAGTGTCGCAATTACCCGACATAGGGCGTCGGGTAGTGCCCATGCCTAGTATATACGTTTGCTGATGAAACGTAAATCAAATAAAACGTATATACGGGTTGAATTTTGAGTACATCCCTTACAAATTCACTGGCTTTCGATTTTAACAGTATCGATCAAAAACGATTCAAATTTTTATAGCAGCAAAGCCGATACCAACAGTTACTGGTGTTACAGTACAACAACACGACAAGAAAAGCACCGACCGGACAGATTGGCATAATAATAATTGGGAAAAAGGCACACGTAAAATGTCTGTGGTGAACTTGAGTAAAGACTCAAGGCACATAAAAACGTATAGACGTCATACAAAGCAAACACAAAGTTAAATGTACAACTTAATACGAGACTTGTTGTTCACACAAAACTTAAACGAGACTTGTTGTTCACACAAAAGAACAAGCTTAAGGGATCAGCTCAGAGCCCACAAAACCCACTGTAGACTAACTTCTAAGGGCCTATTTCTTTAAAGATTAAAATGGTCGGATTAAACGGATTAAAAATCAGCCGGATTAAAATTTTAATTTATATTTCTTTAATGCAGGATTAAACGGATTAAATGGATTAAAATTAGCTCGTTTAATCCATTTTTAATCCGCGGATTATACGAGTTGATTTTAATCCACTTAATCCGCTATTAAAGAAAAGCGATTAAAAATTTTAATCCGCCAACTTTTAATCCGTTTAATCCACGTAGCTGCACGAGGATTAAAAGTTAGTTGAAAATACAGGCGGAGGATTAAACGGATTAAAATTAATCTTTAAAGAAACAGCGATTAAGCAGGTCGGATTAAAATTAACTCGTTGAGTTTTTAATCCGAAGTGTGAATAAAGAAACAGGATTAGATTAAAATTTCAATCCTAGGTGCATTAAAGAAATAGGATTAAATTTAATCCGTTTAACTCGTTTAACTCGCTGGATTAAATTTTAATCCGTTTAATCTGAGGTGCTGTTTCTTTAATGCGGATTAATTTTAATCTAATCGGTTTAATCTTTAAAGAAATAGGGCCTAAGATAATTTATTAATTATATAATACGCCAAAAATACCTATTTTTAGGGTAATTAATTAATTATATACATAATACGCCAAAAAATACCTATTTTTAGGGTTGTTAATTTACATGTAAAAAAGTAAATAATTTTTATGCATGTTTTCAACAGTGTAAAAAGTGGTAAAAAGTGTAAAAAAAGTGTTAAAAATTGTAAAAATGTGTAAAAAAATGTTCCGATGCCAAATTAATTTCCTCTGAAGATTGGACTGCGTTGTTCAACTGTCAGAAAGGATTAGTTTAAGCATTTATTGCATGCCACAGCCACCGCCACTAAGGTATTTATTCATTTTCATTCATTCAGTCTTAGTCATAAAAATCTTTCAATGCATTGTCTGGTGTTTTAGATTTCAGAAATTGTTTTAGCTGTGAAATTTTTGATTCTGAAACTGTTCTATATGGCTTTAGGATTAACATTGTTAAATTTTATTGACTGAGATATTCACTTAAGGTCGCACTTCCCTTACATTCAGTCCACTTTAGAAAGCTGTAACTTGAGAGTTATGTATGAATTAAGCCACATATCAAAATGAAGCTCTACATCTTCTGCGCCGTTTGGTATCACTGAAACCTGTCTATCTAGTTTGTATATGGTTGCAAACCTACCAAAAGTAGCCACAATTTTCGACCAAAATTTTTTCTGAAAAATTTTTACGCAACAAGAAAATGGCCCGGGCAAATTGCCCAAACATACTATGTGTAGTATATCTTTTAGATCCATCCATTGGTTGTGGAGCAATCTTCGGTCAAAAAATTTTGGCTCAATTTGACAAAATCAGTTATTCGCCCAGAACTTTAGGCTTATTCAGTGTACAGTGCTCTAATTAACCTAATTTGTGCCGCTTTTGAAGCTCTTGAAGTTGAGTATAAATGTGACTATACTTGTAGTGTACACTGGCTCCAATTAGACAAATCTGTTTTCAGCAAGATCGTGTCAAAATAACCAATTTTCGAGCAAAAATGTTTCAAAAATTCACTGCTCAAAAACTATAAGAGCTAGAAATGTCTAAAAGCAAAGTTGTAGAGCACATAATAACCTTTAAAATATTTATAGTCGCTGGGCATAATTTTCTTTATATAGTTCTGTAACTTCAAATTTTTATTTCTCACTGTACATGAACGAAATGAAGCTGGCGTTTTTACACGACGTTTATTATCATTCCCGACGTATTTTCTGAAAATTTGAATGAAAATCTGGCAATAATTGCACTTTCTGCAGCTAGCTCCATATGTGCGTCACCCTTTTTGTGCGATTTTGACTTTTTCACTTTCTCGATTTTTACCAAAAGCTGTGATTATCGGACAAAGCTTACGTCTTCTAATGGTTAATTAACACATTCTAAAGATATTTTATCAATTTTACGACCTATTTTGCTACACAACAATCTCTATGATTTTTTAATTAATAAAAATTTAGCCTTGACGCACTTTAAGGACTGTGTCTTAATGTGCGTCGCTAGTGTCCAAATTGCGTCACATAGAGTCTGAATGTGCGTCACCTGCTGTTTTTTTACCAAAAACATGATATTTGTCAGAAATTTCACGTCCAATATCAAAATCAGCATGTGTAATTTAGTCCCGAAAAGTAGTGTTAAAAATGTTTAAAAATATGTGAAAAAATCTAGTTTTAAAAAGTGTAAAAAAGTGGTGTTAAAGTGTAAAAAACCTGTTAACAAGTCAGAAATTTTGCTACTGTTAAACTGTAAAATGTTTTTTAACATTTTTACTTTATTATTTACAATTTACAACCCTATAGCTAGAATTACGTCAAAACAACACAAGAAAAGCACCGGACAGATTGGCACAATACAATTGGCAAAAAGGGCACAAAACGAAATCCAGACTAACCGGATTCTATCGTAAAGCATAGCATAAGTATATAATGTATTCGTAACGTAAAAAAATAAACACTGAGATGAAAAACAGCACAAGAATACGAGGAAGCCAGAGATGAAACCAGGTCACCCACCGGGTCAAGGAGGTCTGACCCGGTCTTGGTTAGGGGATATTTTTCGTTGTTAAAGCATTTACAATTTTTACCATTGGAAGAAAACGTCAATAATTACTAAAAAACTAGCAAAAGGAATAAAAAATGTATAGTTAACTTAATTGTGGTTTTTAAATGCTTGTACGCTGTAGTCAGTCCTCATATAGTATTTGTAATGTAAAGTAAAGTAAAGTCCTCTCAAATATCCTCATAATATTTGTAATGTAAAGTAAAGTAAAGTAAAGTCCTCTCAAACTTGGATCTATAGATTTGAAGCTACATACAAACATTTACATTATGATTGCATTGGATCTTACTAAAAATTGAAACTTATTGTATACGTCATGTTTTCGAACTATAGTTAGTCAAGTTTAGTTGGTGGATTTGCTAGGAAACCCTTTAAAAGAAGTGGCAAGCAATTTTTTTGTGATATTCATTCAGTCGAAAATCCCTTATCCCAACTGCCCTTTTATGGGCAACCATTGATGGAGGTGTAAAAAATGGTTAAAAACTTTTAATCTCGGATTTGGTTGAAAAGTTAGTCCTGGCGAAATTCGGGGTTGTAGATTCCAAATCTGCAATCGAAATTTTTCTAGCTTTTATGAATCTCGAGATATTGTGGCCAAAAGTTACAACTGTTGGAGTCCTGAGAAAAAGCTCTCTCACAGATTTGATTGAAATTGACGCTACAAAGTTAACTACGTAAAGAAAGAAACTAATTCAATTAAAGTCTGACCAAAAATGTAGAAAACGAAATTGTTTTCTCTATATTAGGGATGGGCGCGGAAAAAAGGACTGGAAAAAAGGTTTTTTCCGTTTTTTTCCACGTTTTTGTATACATTTCTGTCGATGTCGATTTTAAAAGTTTACAGCATCAATCACTCTGGTCTCACGCAAAATGGCCAGCAAAATGCTGAGGCGGCAATTATTTTTCAATTCCATCATTATTGAAAAAGTAATGAGAAGTTTCTAATTTGAGCTAATTTTTAAAAAGTTAAGGCTAGCTAAACGGTTTTAAAAACCTTTAAATGCGTAAAAACCCAGAAATGTTTTCAAAAATATTTTGGATCCTACATAAGCTTCCTTCCGTGACTCCCCTTACCAAGTTAAAATTTTCAATTATTGAAAAATTTTAAACTTTTGAATTTGTCTACTAACGTGCAAAATTTTAAAGTTATATTAGGCAAAAAACCAAAACTTAGGGCGTTTGATAACTGGCATTTTTTTAGTGGGGGGGGGCCCACTTTTCGGTTCCCCCCTCCACTTTTCGGAGCCCCCCCCACTTTTCGGCAAGCCCCCGCCCACTTTTTTGGAAATGTCAAAAAATTAGGCTTTTGAGGTCAAATTTTCAAAAATTTTCTCAATATTTAGCTGATTTATGGACTTATAAGCTCATTTTAAGCTTAAAAACAACGATTTTTTGCGTTTTTACCTTGAAATGCTAATTTTTCGCTAAAAATTTCGGTATATTTTACTTTTCGGAAGCCCCCCACTTCCCCCTCCCTAGGGGAGAGAGCGAAGCCCCCCCCCCCACTTTCAAAACCCTAAAAAATGCCAGGATAATGATGGCTAAATAAATAAAGGCTTTGGCTTTATCCCTTGTCTCACATTTTCTTTAAATAAAAAACCTTGTCTGGGTGTGCTTGTGCATATTTAGTAATTCAAAATTGAAAACCGCCGGTCCATACTTAGAGCTCTTTGCAAGAAAAAAGTATTGATCTAGTTTCGCAAAATGAGTGGAATGTACTTATTCTTATCTTTCAATAATTAAGAAAGTTATAAAGTTCAAAAACACTGCACAATGGGACAATCTCGGTTAGGGTCAGTCTGTGTAACGTAATTATTTTGGGTCATTTGGGTCTGGGTCACAAAAATTCTTGGGTCATTTGGGTCTGGGTCACGAAACCGTTTGGGTCATTTGGATCTGGGTCACTAAATTTTAAAATTTTATGGGTCAGCTTGGGTCTGGGTTAAATTTGCGTTTGGATTGAGTGGGTCTGGCTTTTTCCTCCAGGGGGGGGGGTGCCCCCCCCAGAAATCCGCCCCCCCCCAGACTTGGCATGCCCCCCCCCCCCAGGATTCGGGCCTTCCCCCCCAGAACCCCCCCTACCCCAAAGTGCCCGGAAAAATAGGGTTTTTTAGGGCAAATTTTGAAAATTTTTTCCGGCTTCGCCGGATTTTCACCCATTTTTAAGCATTTTTTTAGCTATTTTGAGCATAAATTTAAGTTAAAAATAGTGAATTATTTAGCTCAGCAGCAAAAAATAGCTATTTTTAGACATTTTTCTAAAAATTTTTCTTCTCCCCCCAGACCTGGGGGGGACCCCCCAGACTTCCCCCCCCCCCCAGAAATTTTTGCCTAGGAAAAAGCCAGTGGGTCATGGGTCACAAAAAGTGACCCGGTTTCCATCCCTGGTAGTTCGCTTCAGATCGATTGCGAAATCGTGCAAATAACTTTTGATTTTTCCCCGCTTAATTTTTACTTTTCAAAGTTACCTAACAAAACCAGAAACTTTGCCTTTAGTTTAGACGCAAAAAATGTCCAAAAAGATCAAAGAAAGCTCACCCCCAATATAAAATTTTAAATTTTTGTAAGCTTAAACTAAATTTTCAAAAATACCGGATCAGTAAATAGCGACCCGGTTTTATCTCTGGCGGAAGCGTATGCACAGTCATATTTATAGAAGACAAGAAAACACAAAATCCACAGGAAAACAAACTTGTACTGATTTAAAACTCAAGATTAAAGATTCTGTAGTGTATACGACGTATCAATGTACACACAATAGATACAACATATGTACATACAGCAGGCAAACAATATAAATGAAGATTTTTGAAAGAGCGAATATACTTGAAGACAATGGGGATTTCGAAGGGTGGGAATCTCCTCCCACTCTGGACATTCCCTTACTGATTCCCATATTTTGTAGGGTGTTCCGTCCCCACTCAGTGGGTGTCCACATTTGCCAAATTTAAAAAAAACTCGATTAATAATGTAAAACTTGTTATTTTGTAAACGTTATGCGATCCTCACACTTCTAGGTTTCCCATTCCTACCCACCACCATTATCTCCTTCCCCAACTTTTCGCCATGAATGAACGTTTCGCCTGCTTCCGGGTAACCGCATTATTGCAAGATTTCTATGACGAAAGTTGCTCAGCTCACTTAGAGCTTTCAGCTGTAATTTGACCACTTTAGAAAAATTTTATTTTTGACCCAAAACCGCCCATGTCCCAACCCCACCCACCCTACCCTCACAAATACCTAAACCCAACAAAAAGTAATGAACCTAAACTCCGAAAGTGACGAGAAAAAAGCAAAGGAATCTTTGCCCACATTTAATTAGAAATTAACGATTTCGCTTCTAATAATGCCAAAAGTAAATGATCATAGCTTTTAGCTTCTACAAAATGAAATCCAGTCCAGACTAGCGGGATTCTATTGTAAAGCATATGTATTCGCATGTAACATAAAAATAAACACTGA